>KN506377.1:0-11852 GCA_000787155.1 Scartelaos histophorus
ATCATCATCATAATCATCATCATCAATAATAATAACCTTAAAAAGAAGAATAAACCAACCAAAAAGATGTGTAAGACTGAACTTTAAAATAAAAATTCAACAATGCTCTGAATTCAAAATCCGCCATTAAAGCGCAACATGAAGAGATCCTCCCATTTGTGTCTGTTCTTCTTTTATGTCAAGCCTCCGCCCTCCCGCCCTCCCCTCATGCCCCACGTTCCTTCACTGTCCCTGGGCGGTGGCGTGCCTCAGCCTGGGCCCCGTCAAATCCTCCAGCGTGGGCAGACAGGGCTGACTTTTTATGTACTAATCAAGGAGGAATTTGCTCTCTCACAGACACGCCACCCCTGACCCCGGTGTCTAGTCCCATTCATTATTCATCTGGGGAGGTAAGCCGCCACAGTGGAAGGAGGGGGGAGCGGAGGATTCTGGGTAAAGATGCTTGTTGTGCTGCCAGCTTGTGCCACCGCTCGAGAGGCCATAAGTCGTCTGTACGGAGGAGGAAAGACTTCATCCAACATTTAGGTCAGGGCATAGGAAGCGCTGTTGTGCTTTTTGTCTGCAGCACTCAATTTTCTCCATTACTTTCAGCTAATGGACGAGCTCGCGCAGATCTAATAGTAGCAGTGTGGGGTTATTTTTAGAGTTGCAGTCTACCGTGACGATATTGTACTATTAAAGAAAGCTGAGGGAAGTGGACAGGGAGGAACTGGGTCACTGTGCAGTCAAGTAAATCCAGGTTTTGTTCTTTCTGTGAATATGTTTTAGATTTGCAACATCAGGTATTACACAACAACTGAAAAGAGGTAAAAAAAATATGTTTACCACGGGGATATTCATGCAAAATTATGACAGAATTGTGCTAAAACATGCCTGTAAATAGTAATAATAAGAAGAATAAGAATAAAAATCGAATTATAATGTTGAATAGAATAAAAAATAGGAGAAACATCACATCCAAATGGTCTAAAAAGATCCATAATGCTTAAGGTCAACCAGAGGTGATAGAACAGACTAGGTTTAAATTGCTTCTATAAAAATTGTATCTGAAGCGTCAGAAAGAATCTATAAACTTGTCCACAGATATACACCATTTCAAACTACACTAAGCTTTAGCAATATCCTTTCACTTCTGATGCAAATCAGCGCGCCGCTGGAGTACAGAGTGGGCGTTTTGAAAATTGCCAAATCCAACAGTATCTGGGTTATGCGGGCCTCTGCAGCTGACATTGCCAGTAGCTAATAGCTGTAGCAAAGGTCCACAACCTTTTGAAAATGACACAATAAATTACATTTCGCTATTTCAGTGTCTGATGTAAAAAAAGAGAAAAATGTACAGAGCCGATGTGGGTATATTGTTTCTTTCCTAAAACAAAAATGAGATAGAGTGAATCTGAATTACTGCATAAATCAATGTGTTTTTCAACCTTGAGGCCAGAGGAGTTCACCGGCCTTTTTAGAACCAGTTATCAGATCTTATAATTGTTTAAAAGATTATTCCAGTCAGAAGTAGCCAGTGATTTGCATACTAGAGCAATAGTACTTTTGACCTTTGGGATACAAGTAATTGTACTTGAAAAATGAAATTTGCTGCCTTATCTCATACACATGAGTACTTCAAACTTATTTTCAACATAAAATAAACGGTATTATTACATTTTAGTTAAAGGAGCTGTGCATGATTTTTAGTAAAAATGTGAAAAGCAGAACTAGTTAATAAGTTTAAAGGGTTCATATTACATATTCTCTGACCTCTGTTCTAATGTTGTTTCCTCATTTTGTTTCATTCACACATGTTTAACACACAAACTCTGCATATTTAGGCTGAGTTCTTCCCTCAAACAGAAAATACTCCATTCCACTTATGCCATGTGGTAATACAGAACCTGCTCCACTGCGTTTTTAAACTCCATACACCCAATTGAAATGTTTGAATCATTTCAGCCCTAAAATTGCCAACTTTTACTGAACTAAAGGTTAATTTAGTTTGTTCCACCTTGTGATGTCATGCAGTAGTCAAAGTAACAGAGCATTTTGAGTTTTGGACGTGTCGATAGAATCATTTTCTTTTTGAGGAGGTAAAGTGTGGCTTAAATTGTGTGTGTTAAGTTTGCAGTGGTCCAGACGTATTCCTCACAGACCTTATGAGCCTTTAAACCTTTATAATACTCCGGATCTAAAGTCGTATCCTCGAATAAAACGTGCAAATACTTAGTAGATAAAACACAAATGCACGGATCATCAATATATTTTGCTTGAATATTTTTAAAGCAAACTTCTTGGCTCGGGGCTGGGTTTGTTTCTGGTACATTCCATTTTTTGTGCTGCTTTTCAGTCCAATCCAACATCTGCGCATTTTAGCAGAGCCGTGACCCGGTCTGACCCCGCCTCTTTCACTGCTCCATGTTCTCCTCCCGTAATTAAGTCCTTTCACTCCCGTCCTTGCAGCGCCGTTAAGAGGGACGCCAGAACGGGAAGTTAAAAGTACTGACGTTGTGTCCTTGGGCAAGAACTATTGTGCTTCATACTTCTTGGGGCTGGCAGCAGGCGTCACTGAGCTACCAAATCATGTTTAAATGTGCAAAAAACTTAATTAAAATGTTGGTGGATGAATTCAGCTAGTGGTGTTATATATTGAGATTGTGTCCTTGAGCAAGACACTTTACTAGCCTTGCCTGTATGAATGGGCCACTGTTATTACGGAGTTGGGGAAGAGGTGAATAGCCATTTCTCAGTAACTCTGGCACAGGAGAAAAAATAATATTTCTACAAAGTCATAAATTAGTAGTGCTTGACTTGGTGTTGTCAGGTTTAAAAAAATCTATTTCTGCAGAACCACAATTAAAACAAAACAGCAGAATATGATTTTCTAATTTCAAAATATTAGCAACTTCTTTAGAGGTCCGGTATTACGCAAAATTGACTCTTGTGAGCTTCAAGTCTTGCTAGAATATTGTTTTTCTCATTAAAAACTTGCAAACAAAACAACTCCAGGTTTGTTTTTGATGAGGAACCAACATTAAAACATCAGAATATATAACATGTGCTCTTTAAAATGGAAGAAAATTGTTCGGATACAGACCAAGACCATGTAAAAAAGAAAAGAGCTTGATTCATCATCTCAAATTAGTCTTGACGGACAAGAATTTCATATTTGTCAAAACTAGGTATTTACACGTCCGTACAGATTATTTAACAAATAAATCATCTACCATTACTTTATTTTATTTATTGTACTTACCAGAAAACTGGAAATGGGGTGTCGAAGGTCTAATAACACAATTAAATACCGAACAAGCCCTGACAAACTGTAAATGACGCTCTATCGTTATATTTTAACACTAACAGAACAAATTTAAAAGTACAAAAAGAACAAAATAAAAGTTGTCAAGTTGCCGACACAGTTAAATCCACAAACAAAATGGCAGTTTTATTAAATGGATCTACTGGTTAAAGCCGTGGATCTAGTTAAAGGCCGGAAAAGTCGCGCTGTCATTGGATAAATGTAAATGTCATTCAGACCTGTCCAAACAAGGCCACGCCCCCGACAGTGGAAGGGGCGGGAGAGCGGGAAGGGGGTTACTTAGCAACGAAACGCACCGGCTGTCAATCAAACCTGTTGCTAACACTAGCGGGAGCGACAACGGGGAATGAAGGCATCTGATTGGTCCGTTATTTATGTTCATATCTTGATTTAGGAACAAAATATCAAAATAAAAAAAATTCAGTCATCTAGAGCGAGTTAATAAGAACATTTTAAGATAAAAATGACGAAGCTACAGCAGCAGGTACAGAGAGACGACAAGATCTTAATGTAAGTCAATGGGAGCCAGAGTCAGAAGGAGCGGGAAGAGCCTCCTGGAGCACTTCCTGTTTGGCACGCGACGGCTAGCGTGTTAGCTATGTCCATTCATATATACGGTCTATGCTAGTAAGTCAGTGACCAAACGCATTATTTTACAGCTCTTTAAAGCATCTTTGAGTGTCCAGAAAAGCACTATATAAAACTCATGCATTACTTGTTTAATTTTTTTGCAAACAACAAAAACCTGCATTCAACTTGCCGTACATACAGTCATCTGAAACGCAGCAATTGGTTTAAAAAATATTCAGCTGAGCATCTAGTTTAGTTCCAGAGTTCGACTACCCCAGTCTGAGTCAAGTGCACTCCTCGGTTACCCTGGGTGTCTCTGTGCTTCGCCTGGTGTCCTCTAAAGGCAGTGCACCTGAACGCCCCTCCAGTCTGCTCTCTCTGCTCCACTGCCTCTGTCCTGACACTGCTTTGTCACACACTACACTTCCGTCACAGCCCTAGTTCCGTTTTGTTTTGGTCTCTTTTTTGGTGTTGCTAAAGTGTTCGTTAAAAAGTGTCGGGGATTCTGTCACTTTGTTCATGGGTCAAGTTAAAAAGGTTCGAATTTCATAGTAATTCCCCACATACCTGTAGTACCTCTGACCTCCATGGAACCAAATCATTTTTTTTCAGAAATCTTGAATTATTCTGCATGTTTTTTGTACTTAAAGTGTTAAAATGTCCATCCTTAACTGCTGATTTTGAAACTTCTTAAAAATGACTCTAAATCAAATCTAATCTAATTTATTTTTCTCTTTTTTGGGCATATTTGAAGTATCTGAAGTGTTTTGTAGTTCCACATGAAATTCCAGCTTTCTTGAATAAATATTTCTCCCATAATATTCAAACAAATATTGTCCAAGTCCATTTTGTGCGTCCATTTTTTCAAATATCTTGTTTTCATGTTTTCAAATATCATTATGTTCATATTATTCAGAACTTAATATCCCAACCATTTTTTAAGAAAATATATTTTTTATGCTCACACCACATTTCTTAAGATCGTAGCCAATTCATGAACATAAAAACCCACTAAAAATGCTTAGTATAAATGTCAAATATAGATTTATGCACCTGACACTGTAAATATTTGAGAAAAGTTCATTAGAAACTACATTTTAAAATTTGCATGTTGAAAATCCTTATATGTCATTGACCCTCATTCAGGTTTTATGTGGAGGAAGACACGCGTCGTCTTTGTGCCAGTCCCATCCCTGGTTAAACAGAACATTTGAAACTTTAACTTTGTGCCATATAAGAGTACAAACTATAAGCAGATGATTTCCAACAGGAGCCCAAACAGCAAACAGAAAATAAATACATTGTTGTGCAATAAGAAACTTTTCCGATAGACGATCTGCTGCCTGATTGTGCCTGGAATGTTCCATAGTCTAGCATTAAACTATTAATCCCATTGTAGCAGGTTGCATCAAATATTATCAAAGCAAAACCAACATGTGTAAGAAGTTTGCCCAAAGTGTTCGGCTCCAGTCAAATGAAGCTCATCAGGTTGGCAGTTATAGGAGCAAATTTTTATGTATGTATGTATGTATGTATGTATGTATGTATGTATGTATGTATGTATGTATGTATGTATGTATGTATGTATGTATGTATGTATGTATGTATGTATGTATGTATGTATGTATGTATGTATGTATGTATGTATGTATGTATGTATGTATGTATGTATGTATGTATGTATGTATGTATGTATGTATGTATGTATGTATGTATGTATGTATGTATGTATGTATGTATGTATGTATGTATGTATGTATGTATGTATGTATGTATGTATGTATGTATGTATGTATGTATGTATGTATGTATGTATGTATGTATGTATGTATGTATGTATGTATGTATGTATGTATGTATGTATGTATGTATGTATGTATGTATGTATGTATGTATGTATGTATGTATGTATGTATGTATGTATGTATGTATGTATGTATGTATGTATGTATGTATGTATGTATGTATGTATGTATGTATGTATGTATGTATGTATGTATGTATGTATGTATGTATGTATGTATGTATGTATGTATGTATGTATGTATGTATGTATGTATGTATGTATGTATGTATGTATGTATGTATGTATGTATGTATGTATGTATGTATGTATGTATGTATGTATGTATGTATGTATGTATGTATGTATGTATGTATGTATGTATGTATGTATGTATGTATGTATGTATGTATGTATGTATGTATGTATGTATGTATGTATGTATGTATGTATGTATGTATGTATGTATGTATGTATGTATGTATGTATGTATGTATGTATGTATGTATGTATGTATGTATGTATGTATGTATGTATGTATGTATGTATGTATGTATGTATGTATGTATGTATGTATGTATGTATGTATGTATGTATGTATGTATGTATGTATGTATGTATGTATGTATGTATGTATGTATGTATGTATGTATGTATTTATTTATTTATTTATTTATTTGATAGGGACAATGCACATTAATGAACATAAGTATAAAACAAATGTAAATATGGCAGATTTTAGCTACAAAGCTCATTTTCATCCGTAGTCCCTCGGCAGGCAAATACATAAAAATGCAACATACAACACAAGCAGCACAAACACAAGTCTAGTGGTCACATGAAATTTGAGGTTGAGTTCCATATTAAGTTATCTACAGATAAAATTACCAAATAAAAACACTAGGATCATGTAAAAAGGGTTATTACCAACATTTTAAGACTGACAGCGGGTTAGTTATGTCCTTATACAGTATAGACACAGCCAAGTCAGATATACACAGACACTATTCCTGTCACATATACACACGCATTTCATAGTACAAACTGTGAGAAAGACTGTTGCTTAATACATCTTTCCTTCTAATATCCTCCAGAGAAATATCAACAATGATAAATATGTCAGCTTAGTTTCCTGTGCGAGCTCTTAAGCCCTTAAGCTGCTGTGTAACTGCACGAGGAGCCCAGCGCACTGCAAAGGAAGTGGAAGTACTGCACCAATAATAGATATCACACAGTCCTGGAACGCAAACTCTCTACTTAATTACATTCAAAAAGATATTCATTAAACAGGGGCGGGACTGCTTTAAGAGGATTCTCGACGGAAAGTAGGATTAAGGTGAAGTAGGCGTATTTTATGAACTGTGACTTTGTTCAGAAGTGGAGTTTAGTTTTGATCGTTGTTCTTCTACCTGTATTTTGCGTTCCTGTGCGTATTCTAATGAACTAAAGGAAAGGCTTGAATCGAAAGTACGCTATAAAGTTCTATAATTTCCAGACTATAAACTGCTACTCTTTTCTCGCACTTTGAACCCTGTAGCTTATACACGGAGTATTTGTTTGGCGACACAACAAATGCGTGTGCAGAAAGCGCTACCATCTGTGAAGCTAACACGCGGATCAAGGGTTAGCGTGAAGTTGCAACATTAGCTAATGGTGTCGTCAGTGCACTAATACAGTTTATAAAGTGTGATAAAATACGTTAGGATGCTAACTTAACATTAGTTTATTTGTGTATTTATTTATTTGTGTATTTATTTGTGTATTTATTTATTTATTTATTTGTGTATTTGTGTATTTATTTGTGTATTTATTTATTTATTTATTTATTTGATAGGGACAATGCACATTAATGAACATAAGTATAAAACAAATGTAAATATGCCAGATTTTAGGGGCGGGGCTAGTCCATGTAGTGCTTTATAAATGAAGCATACTTAAAATGTATAAAATGTTCAAAATTTAAAAGATTGTACTTATTTAAAATATTACATACATGAAATGAATTAGGTTTTTGGTCAAAAATTTTAAGAGATTTTTTAAAACAGTGATTCAATTATTTTCAAATTGGTAACAGTGGTGAGAGACCAGCTTGTAATGCAGAATTCAATATGGGATAAAATCATTGAGTGAAGAAACATTCTAGCAGCACCAAGTGTTAAAAAAGACCTAATTTGTTTAAAATTGTTAAGATTATATTTGACAGTATTGGCTAGTTTTTTAATATGATTTTTGAAAGACAAAGTGGAATCAAGCGTCACACCAAGATACTTGAATTCTGTGACCAATTGTAACTCTTCTCCTAGCGAGAGGGATACGTCTTACTTACTACTTACTAAATGGAAGAAATGGCTCAAACTTCATCCACTCATACGTGATCGATACAACTAGAGAAATGCTACAAGACGCCGACGAGATGCACGATCGGACAGCGGCTCTTTCTGCTGGAGACGTGCAGTGGAGCGTGGGGAGAGACGGGGAAGACGCTCGTCTGATTGTGTTTTAAACTGTTATTTTGGGCACCGTGCAGACACTCTCCTCATGGAAAACGCGTGAAGAAATGGAGATGATGCAGATTTGAAGTTAAAGGCAATGGATCTGGCTGTCAAAAAAGGAAATAGAGCTGATACGCGCGAGCTCGGCGTCGATGGGGAGACGTTGTGATGCGCCGACTCAATGCAAAAAGACGAGAAAAGCTTTCAGAGGCAATAAAAGCAGATGAACCGAACTTGAAAACGACTTGAAGACATGGACACCTGGGGCTTATACTCAGGTGTGGCCTATATATGTAACATTTTTTAAATTTCGTTAAAAATAAATTGATGTGGCTCATATTCACGTGCGCTCAATAGTCTGGAAATTACGGTAGGTTGAGGTTTTTTTCTTTTCTTTTTTTCTTGTTGTTTGCACATTTTCTCTTCTTTTTAAAATGTTTTTAAATGTTTGCACTGATGTGGGAGAGGACAGCAATTTCATCTGTGCTATATATCTTGTATGTATATGCACATGTGACAATAAAGAGAAATTTAATTGAATTGAAGAACTCAGCCTAAATATGGAGGATTTAAGTTGAGTTAAACATGTGAATAAAACTAAACTTCTCTCCAGGTATTGGTTTGTGATGAGGAAATAACACTGTAAAATACATAGAAAATAGTGAAAAAAATGCTTTTAAAGAACAATTATCAAATCAAATATAACAATGTCCATTTCTTATTACGTACGATGCACAAACAGAGTCAGAATCAGCAGTGTAATAACTGTTCTTTGCTCAAGGGCGTCTGGGTAAATCGTTGCAAGTAGCTTTTTTTTTTCATAAGTTAAATTGGATACTCCCGAAGAACATGGAACTTTCCCCAGCACCAACTCTGAAAGTCGTAAAGTGTGTAATTGTAAGACATGAGGAGACACACATGTAATGATATGAAGGCGTGATGGTCTGGACCCGAACAGCGTCTGTTATGAGGTCGATGACAATGTCCGGACCCACTCGCCTCTTCCCTCTGGGCCTGCAGACTGTGCTCACACTTCTCACTGCTTAATTGTATATTAGACTCATGTTAGTGCACTAATCAGTTTAGATTCAGCCATCAAGCGTCGTCACATCATTAGGAGGCAATCTTCATCTGGCCCTAGAGTGCATTAGTTGCTCGAGCGACGCTGGACTCCAAATTGACGTGCTCAAATTGCATCTGGACGGATTTTCAGAACAATAACGAGCAGAGAATGACAACGGTAAGTCTAAAACACATTAAGCAGTGCGATGGAGGCTCACCTTCTGTGAACTCCAGCAACTCGTAAGTCCTGGTTTTGTTTTATTTTATCTTAGTGCAAGTCCTGGTTTGGTCCTGGTTTAGTCTGAATCTCAGTTAGGTCCCAGTTTAGTTCTGGTTAAGTCCTAGTTGGATCCTAGTTTAGTCCTGGTTAAGTCCTGATTAGGTCCTAGTTTAGTCCTGGTTAAGTCCTGATTAGGTCCTAGTTTAGTGATGGTTAAGTTCAAACTAGGTGTCAGTTCAGTCCTGGGTAATTCCTTGTTTAATCCTGGTTTATTCCCAGTTTAGTGCTGGTTTAGTCCCGGTTTAGTCCCAGTTTAGTGCTGGTTTAGTCCCGGTTTAGTCCCATTTAAGTCCCAAAGTCTTAACAGTTCAAGTTAAGACTTTGTTAAAGGTGCATTATGAACCTTTTCCAATTGAGAATCTGCCAAATGTTTCCACACAACCTGGAATATATTTAAATATATTTTTGCATTATCATTTGAAGCTGTTTTTATTGCTAAACTAATCATGGATTGACAAAAGAAGAAACTTGTTTGTCAACTGGGCAAAGGTTTATTTGGTCAAATATGTTTTGCAGCTCATCCAAGCTGCTTCTTCTGTTATTGTGAGGAGGGTCTTCTCTCCACAAATTTGACCTGTAACTTGACCTGGAGGTGTGAAAATGCTCATCTCCATGGAGATGGACAAGAAATGTCAAACTAAGACTTTCCAAGCAAAGCAAAAACAACCAAATGTGATGAATGGAACGTGGGAGCCTTTTACCCCCCAAGAAGTTGCAGAATTAATCTTTAAGCCTTTTTTAACCCTAGTTTAGTCCAAACATACGCAGATTACCACTATTTTAGTCATGTTCAGACCTACTAGCACAGATGTTTTAGTTTATATCCAGTCAAGTTAATCCCTGACTCAGCCTTAGCTTAGTTCCAGGATCTAATAGCTGTTAAAACTGTTTTAACTTGCATTAGAAGTCACATTGGGTGGCTGATGTACTGATGGACTCTGTTTTGCTCTGCTCCACGGGGCCCCACACTAGAGACTTTTCCCCAGCTAAATAGCACAGGCTGGAACGAGCAATGGGGGAGTGAGCAGTAATGGTAGTGTTGTGGTTTATTTGAGTACCATGACCAATAGGGGAAAAACAGGACCTTTGAAAGTGACCAGGGGATTTGACACAGCGAGGAGGCCATAGGAGGCACCTATAAATTAGAACTAATCACAGTGTTGGGTGGGAGTCTAGGCAGCGCAGACCCACAGCTCTGCAGGCAAAGGGGTATTCAAAAGGCTCCACTTCTCCTGCACAGGCTCTGAATGTACAGGTCATAAACTGTATAAATAGACGTATTCTTGAAATGTGAAAGTGCAGATTGATTCTTTAAAGCTTGAAATCTATAGTGAAAATATTTAAAGTTCCAATATTACATGAAATTGACTCCTGTGCGTGTTAAGCCGTGCTACAATGTTGTTAACTCCTCAAAAACACATCTGGAGTTGTGTTTGAGTGCTGTTTTACTAGAAAGTCGTCTACATCTCCAAAGCGCAGCATGCTTTGTTCCACCTTGTGATGTCATGAAGTGATATTTTTTTAGTTTATTAATAGAATCTGCACTTGTGGTGATAAGCTACAGCTGCTTTGGGACAGACTGATGAAAACAAGTCTGTAGATCTACACCATCAGGCCTCCATTAACACTTTCAGCACAACACCACATGCCTTGCCTAAGGGCACAATTAGCATTTTCAGACCAACAGAAAATTGGTCAGTGCCGGTTCCTGCACCTCAAATTTCAAACCGAATGACGTATTCACACCAAAAATCAGACCATTCAGAAACCAAAAAGTTGCTTCCAACGGGAACCAAGTAAAATGTGTTCTTTTCTACGCGAACTGTGAAGTAGACATTAGCAGGTTCATCCGGGTCACACATGGTAAAATAAACAAACATCACAGATGGCACATCCGGAGATGCTTTTGCAAAGAAGATTTAATGTGTCTCCTGGCAAAATATTCACGTACGACAAGAAAAGTACTGTTCGTCTTGCATATGTCTGTTTGCCTGATAAGGTTGCGTCTTTGGATTTGGCGTTTCTGCCCCAGGTCAGTTCACCAACACTGTGGATTCACTAAATGGTTTGAACTCAGCTCGTTCACCAGTGAGAACTTTGGTTCCCAGTGGCAACGTCCTGCTCTGAAAACATCTATTACCCAACTGGTACCGCACTGTGGCACCATGAACTCCCAGTGCTCTCCTATCCAACCAGCTGGTAGTAGTAGTAGTTGTAGTTGTAGTCGTAGTAGTAGTCATAGTTGTAGTAATAGTAGTAGTCATAGTTGTAGTAATAGTAGTAGTCATAGTTGTAGTAATAGTAGTAGTCATAGTTGTAGTAATAGTAGTAGTAGTAGTAATAGTAGTAATAGTAGTAGTA
>KN506377.1:15837-46170 GCA_000787155.1 Scartelaos histophorus
AAAAAAAAAAAAAAAAAAAACACCCCCTCTTTAATTTTCAAGCAGGCTTATAGTGTGATAATGAAAAATGATGCCAAAGGCAAACAGAACATAAATCACAGCACCGGAGGGAAGAGGTGAAGAAATATAAACTCTACAGAAAAATCTGAATTTTGCTTGTGAAATAGTCAAATCCATTCTGGTGGGAGCTGAAGGCAAAACGTATATGCATCTAAAATGGTTCCACACCGAGTCTGAATAAATGCATTTCATTGTGATCTGAATTTGTGCTTTGCATTTGGGTTTTCACCACTTTATTTCTCAAACTTTTAACTTCACATTCTTGACCATAAGAAAAGTCTATTAAAATGACAAGACAACAAGTGAGTTTAGATTAGATTAGATTGTCATTATGTGTTTTGTTGTTGTTTTTTTAGCATTTTTTAGCAATGGATTTACAACTTTACATGTTTCAGTTTTGTGTTGCACTGAATAGGACAAATTTTTACTTTAAAAAAACGCTTCAATCTAAGAAAAAATGTGAGCAAGATGAGCAAAATGAGCAAGTTTTTCATCATTTAATATAAAAATAAGGCACGTTATGAGCCGTTTGTTATAATGTGGTTTCCTTATTACAAATATACCTGGAGTTGTGTTTTGCTTCACTGTGTTTTTAAACTCCACACACCTTCACTTGAAATATTTGGATGATTTCAGGGCTAGAATTCCCAATCTTTACTGAAAAATAATAATAATTAATAATAAAGAATTACTCAAACGTGTGAATGAAACAAAACAACTCCATGTTTTCAATGAACAACATTCTAACAAGGTTTTAATCTCACAAACGTCCATTTTGTGTAATATAAAACCTTTACAGTCAATCATATAAAACATCTCCTGGTGCAGATTAAATAATTATGTCGTCTTCAAGTGAAAGAGCAAAAGGACAAGAGGCAAAACACTGGGGGAAAAAAGATAAAGTTTTGCCTGTAGTTCTGGCCTTGGGTTTTTCCTGTTCTAGTTTAGGTTCATTTGACATACTTTTAAGTGTAAATTTAACATCTACTGCTGTTCCTACTATTTAAAGCACCACTAACATTAAGGAGGTTAAAATTGTCTGGAGATCACAAACCCGCCATCTTCAGCGGCTGCCGGTGCCTCTGTTGACACCAGGAAGTTGCACTCAAGCAGTCCAATTAGCAAATGTAATAAAAGTGTGTCTTAATTAGTCTGAGTTTTAATTGGTGTTACTTTCAATGGAAACACTTTCAGAACTGCCACCGAGTCTGCCTTTGTACGAACCTGATCATTTTCTTTTTTTCGCTCCCTCTTTTTTCCCCAAGCTTAGCCGTCACTTAGAACTGTCGACTTTATACCAATTTTACCCTGTATGATTTAGCAAGGCACTCGAAACCCTGGAATGTGTTTTAACCCATTTCTTTTTCATCACTTAATCACATCCACATATCTTAAATCGCACATATTACACTATTTTCTAATCTCCGATATAATTTATAAAGCTGTTTCCACATCAAAACCCTGAAGTTGTGTTTGTTTCACTCACAGATGTTGAATAGACAAACCTTGTTCTTGTCTCAAACTGAATGCATAATTACCATTTATATGTTTTTTCTTTGTTATAATAATTTATTTTGCTGTGTAAGCCGCTATAATGTTCTTTGTGGATCAATAAAGTCTCAGTTTAAGTCTGACTGGTAATACTCTGTGTTTTTAACCTCCAAACACTTTCATTAGAGTCATCTGGACGATCTCAGCCCAAGAAATTCCAATTTCTTCTGAAGAAAATGTCAAAGTTAAACTGTTAACTTGAAAACTACAGCTTCATAAGATTACAAGGTGGAGCGTTTTGAGCTTTTGAGACGTGCACAGACTAATACGCGAGGTTAGCAGATGAGTGATTTTTGCGCGATATACGACCTTTAATCATAATAAAGCATTGAATTTCTGCACAACCGAAGCTATTTGCATTGCTCATTCACACGCTCGCAATCTTTTTTGGAATGTTCCATAGTAAAGCATTTCACTTCTGTCTGGCATTCATTCAATTATAAGTGTTTCATTGCTTAAAACGATCTTGAAAGATTCATTCTTACTGCGAGAGCGGAGTTTTTATGGTGATATACAAGTTTAATATCATTTTACCGAACGTTACGGGCAAAGCAAGAGACTAGACAAGCCTCTCCGTCAGAAAAGTTACACAATAAACCTTTAATTACCTATATCTGGTTGCAGTATACAATCTTGTACCACATTTATGCTTTTCTGGTTGCAATAAAGAACGAGTGAGCGCGCAGCGGTGATATGTGGAGCAGTCAGATTGCAGTCAGCTTTACTAGTATATATGTGCAGGATTAGGAGCACGGTGAACATTCCTTGTGGGTAATTCTAAAAGACAAATAGCACGCTCCCCAGACACAGCCTCCTTCACGGCAGCAGGCAGCCTGAGCTAATTAGCAAGGGAGGTGTGAAGGAGAAACCATGACTTCATCCACACTGCGCCCTACATAGCCCCAGTGCAGACGTCTACTCTCAATCAGCAAGTACATACGCTAAAGATGAAGTACTGTAATCAAAGTACAAGGGGGAAAATAATGTGGGTCTTTCGTAATCTGAAAAGTATTTGACATATCAGAAATATCATCTCTCTTTAAAGCTAAAAGTAACGAGTTGTGTAAAGGCCGCTACATACTACAGGATTTTTCAAACGATTTTTAAACGTGCAACGAAAAGTATCACAGACATGAGAAGAATCTGATGACTTAAAATCTCCGATCAAGTCAGCGGTCTACAGTAAAATGACCCGCTTTAAGACTTAGATACGCTTAGATACGTCAAAACTGTTATTATTTGTGAAATGTGGTGCAATACTTAAGATGCATGATTTTTAATGCATTAACTATTGGCGATAAAGTTCAATTCAATTCAATAATATGTATTTCATTCATTAAAACAAAACAAGTCAATGCAACATATCTGCATACATATCATATCATTTTGGTAGATGAATGAAAGGGCACAGAAAGAAGCAAAAGCTGATCATATCTGCCTCTTATCGACTCATTCACTTCCAGTGTGTTGCGCTCTTACATTATACAAAACCAAACATAGATGTACAGCTTCTTTACATAAAAAAACAAAACACAAAATCATCCTGTCACAGCAGTTTTATACTTTCTTAATAATGATCATTTCAAGCTATTCTTAAACATATAGATGGAATTGGATTCTTTAATATCAGTTCCAAAGACTCACTCCCTTGATTGAGATGCATCTTTCTTTTGGTTACACAGTACGCAGGAAGTAGAGTCACTATCGCTAATCTGCAGCTTCACCCTGATTCGTGTGGTGTGGATGTGCCTTTTTACTTTTAAACAACGCCTCAAACTGGATTAACGGCGCGGTTTTGTGAACTGGATGTCATTATTTGCAGAGGACAATTTCTATGGATAATGTGGATGAGATGCTGCACCTTAAATTTACCACTTATCTGCAGAGAGATGAATAATAAAGTCTTTATTTTCTCCATTTCCTGAGTTTCCTGAGTTTGTATCTTGCGTCTCCGTGTCCGTCACTCCTCTACCCGACGCTCTGTTTTATCGGCTGTTGCTGATGTTCGCTGGTTACGATCTGACAGTGAAGCCGCTGTGCTTCAAAATTGCACACAAAGACAAAAAGTTTCAAAAAGCCTGCTTGAATTCAAGTCGCACCCAAAATCGGGCAAATTCTCTTGTATCGTGTAGCGGCCGTCAGACAATTTCATTTGATATTTCAGTGTCACAATTTTGAGTATTTAACATTTATATTGATAATTCACAGCACATTTTTAATTCCAAAATTTGAAAAACTATGTCCTATGAGTTTTTACCCATGTTATAGTTGTTTCCCTTCACCATTTCCTCACCTAAAGTTGTATTTCAGGTGATTCGTGCATGTTTGAACAATCTTCAAACTCTTATATTCAAGTTTAAAAGTTATTTTCTTGATCAGCTCCTGTTTTCACCACCACCGGCATTACAATTATATTTCCTTAATCGATAATATATGCAGGATTTGGCAGAATCACATTGTCATTTTGGTACCAATGGGGAAAAGAAAAAAAAACGCTGGAAATTTGAGATGACCTCAGCTCCCATTGGGCTCGTGGATAGTTATTTTAGATCTATATTATGTTTTAAATGTAATAAAAGTAGAAACAAACACAGCAGATCTTCTTTAATATTCAGAAAAAGACAAAGCATCTATATTATGTTTTGAATGTAATATAAGTAGAAACAAACACAGCAGATCTTTAATATTCAGAAAAAGACAAAGCACGATTTTGGGGGACATTACATTGCATTTACATCCTGGTGACAGATCCTGATTTTAACCATAGTCATGACTTGCCTAAACTGAATCTATCTGAACCCCCAAGATGTAAAATATAAGCTTTATGCATAAATATAACATAAGTAAATATCCACGCCCACACACGAGCATCAAGAGTACGATTTTATTTAAACAAAATCAGAAGACATACTTTATTTCCCGTGGAGATTCCAGTTAAATTGGACCAAATCTACCAAACGACTGTACTGCTGCTGTTGTTGTTGATGACGCTAAGATCGAAATTGGAGGGCAAGTAGACCCCGCGGACTTGGAGAGGAGGGCGAGGACAGAGGGGAGGTGATGGAGAGACTGGGGGACGCGAGGCTCCGTAGTGTTGATGGAGGAGCCTGGTGCATGCTGGGAGGTGTAGGCTCCGCTCCCCGCCCGTAATTATGATCGAATGTCGGGTGATTGATGGCCGCGGCCTGTGGGGGGACCCTCCAGTGCACCTTAGCCAAGCGGGTGATGGCTTAGCGGTCCGTGCGTAGACCCCCATACGCATCGCCTCCCTCCTACACCTCATCTGGGTCGGCGTGGCGTGATTCATGAGCGAAGAGACTCACCCCTCACCCCCAAAGCCCAGTCCCGTGAACTATAGGCAGATCGGCTAAACTCCTGCCCTGTTTCCAATTAATAAGGCAAGAACCGCTACTATTCCACCAGTGCGTGATTTTACTCTACTCCGTAATTAATTTCCAGCCATAAAAATTACCGCGAATCCCTTTTTTTATTGTTGGATAATATTTTGGGAGATTCCAGTTAAATTGGACCAAATCTACCAAACGACTGTACTGCTGCTGTTGTTGATGACGCTAAGATAGAAATTGGAGGGCAAGTAGACCCCGCGGACTTGGAGAGGAGGGCGAGGACAGAGGGGAGGTGATGGAGAGCCTGGGGGACGCGAGGCTCCGTAGTGTTGATGGAGGAGCCTGGTGCATGCTGGGAGGTGTAGGCTCCGCTCCCCGCCCGTAATTATGATCGAATGTCGGGTGATTGATGGCTGCGGCCTGTGGGGGGACCCTCCAGTGCACCTTAGCCAAGCGGGTGATGGCTTAGCGGTCCGTGCGTAGACCCCCATACGCATCGCCTCCCTCCTACACCTCATCTGGGTCGGCGTGGCGTGATTCATGAGCGAAGAGACTCACCCCTCACCCCCAAAGCCCAGTCCCGTGAACTATAGGCAGATCGGCTAAACTCCTGCCCTGTTTCCAATTAATAAGGCAAGAACCGCTACTATTCCACCAGTGCGTGATTTTACTCTACTCCGTAATTAATTTCCAGCCATAAAAATTACCGCGAATCCCTTTTTTTATTGTTGGATAATATTTTCTCACTCAATTTCTAATGTTTGATGTTGGACCAAAATTCTTCCTTTTTTGTCTCTCGCGTTTGAAATCTTATCCAAGGAAAAATTAAAGCTGAAATTATGTGTTTAAAAGAAGAGAGAGGGGAAAAAAAAGAAATGAAAAAGCTTAGGATCATGGTTTCAATCCTTGCCCGATCACACTGTTCTTGTGTCTATGTGCAAGATACTTTATTAGAGAACATAGTATTTTTAGGTATATGCTAAAGATTTAGAAAAAATACTTGAAAAAACTTGAAAAATACTTGAAAAAAACTTACGATCATGGTTTCAATCCTTGCCCGATCCCACTGTTGTTGTGTCTATGTGCAAGACTTTAGCATATATCTAAAAATACTATGTTCTCTAATAAAGATTTAGAAAAATACTCGAAAAATACTTGAAAAATACTTGAAAAAACTTAGGATCATGGTTTCAATCCTTGCCCGATCCCACTGTTCTTGTGTCTATGTGCAAGATACTTTAGCATATATCTAAAAATACTCTGTTCTCTAATAAAGATTTAGAAAAAAATACTTGAATTTTGTTAAGTTCATATTGTAATATCATATTATGTTAAGCCAAAATTCAAATATTTTCACATTCGGATGAGTCTGTTTGCATGATCAGTGAGAGTGGGAAGAAGTATGACCTTATTTAATCTCTTCCATTTTTAATCAACATAACTTACTTTAACAGAAGAAAACTTTCCATCACTTGACCTGTCATAATACTCGATATAAATAAAAGTCAAGACATTTCTTTGCCCACAGCAGCTACACTGGATAAGAATATAAAGCTTTATCAGAAACAGAAATACATTCAGAAGATTAAAGGGGCTTTAATGCGCTATTTTCTGATCTATAATTATAATGTTTTTCCTCAGCACAAACATACGTGGAGCTTATGCCCTGACGAAGATCATCTTGCTGGTTGAAACGCGTTGGTGTTTAATATTTTCAGTCGCTGTGCCTTGGGTTTGCATCTATTTTATATTAAGGGCGACATTTTGCTAAGATTTCAATTCAACCCTCGTGGAGCATCAGGACTGTCATTTTTAAAAACTTTTTCAGGACCCAGTGAATCGTTTTCTCCTCATTCACCTGGAGTTGTGTTTTGTTTCATTCACGTTTAACACACAAACCCTACATATTTAGAGTCCTTCTCCTGAACTGAAAACACTGTTCCACCTTGTGATGTCATGTGGTGATACAGGAAGTGCTCAGTGTTTTTAAACTCCATACACTTTCACTAGAATCATTGGAGTAATTTCAGCTCTGGAAATGTCAATTTCAACTTAAATAAAAGTAAAAGGTGCAACTGTTAACTTAGGCATAGACCAGCGGTCCCCAACCCCTGGGTCACATTACTTCCGTTTTATTTATTTTGGAATCTGAAAGATTTTATTTTGAAAAATGACCCGATTCTCTGTTACATCCGTCTATGTCACTCTTGACACAGGTCCAGGCTCTTCTCTTCTCGGTCATCGCTAAAATAAAACCCAGGAGCAGCAAAATGAGTAAAAAACAAACGTCTTTGGAAAGTTTCTTTGCAAAGGGGAAAAGGCCCAGCCAGGAGACAGAAGAGGAGCCTACGACTTCCAAGAAAAAGAAAGCTACATTTAATAGACAATATCAGGAGTCCTACTTAAAATACGCATTTATCCCAACAGGAGATTCCCACTGCACCGAGCTGCTCTGCATAATATGCGGCGACCGCGGCTCTCGTGAGGCAATAAAGCCTCAAAACTGCTTCCCCACTTGGAATGCAGCTCATATCATATTATTTTGTTGTTTTTATCCGCCACACCTTAAACGCCGGTCCCTGAAAATATTGTCTGACATTACACCGTTCCGTGGGGCAAAAAAGGGTTGGGGACCGCTGGTATAGACAGATTAATAATGCAGGATTTATAAAATGTGTGAATGAAACAAAACATAACTGCAGGTATGTTTTTGATGAGGTAACATGACTAAAATTTCACAGGAATCCATTTTGTGTAATACCTTTAAAGGCACAATCCCCGCTGCGACGTCCTCTTGTAAGTTTTGAGTGAGAGTCCAGGTTAACCACAGTGGGGCTTGTCTGGCTCCATCCCCCTCAAACACAACCCAGTGCCGCAGGCAACCAGTGCTATTACAAACCGGCACCAATCACATCTCTCTCTAATGCCACAAGTAAAGTGCTGCACTTACATCTCCACCACTATCTCCTCAAGAACACATCAATATTTAAGCCGGGCTCAGTTTTACGTACATCCTTTTAAAATGCACACTCATTTTTATTTTATGGGGACAGAACGCATCAAAACTGCAAAAAATGAGTCCTGTTCAATCCTTCCACTCATTTCTTCCCCTTCTTTTTTTCCAGGAAGTGACTTTTTCTGCAGCACTTAAGACACAATGCACTCTGTGTGTTTGTGCCCCAAGTTCCACTTTGTGCGTGGATCAAAAGCAGGAGCTGGTAAAAGCACGAGACACAAGAGGATCCCGGGGAGCGTACTCGGAGTCGACCCCCTGGCAAACATTAGCCCATTTGAAGCGTTTGCTTTGGGGGCAGTTGGAATATTCCTCCATCTCAACGTCTGTGTCCCATTTATGCTCGAGCAGTGATACAGCAAAGAGGTGGACCACAAGTGACTTTAATATCACAATAAAAAAGTGGATTCACCTTGCCTGCAGTGCTCAGAGATGAGAGTGAATGCGAAAGGAGCAATGGATGGAATCTATACAGCACAATTTATACGGCCTCCTAAAACAATGGCCTAAAGTCATTTCTGTTCATATATTTCAGGAAACACCAAAATAACTGCACCACTTGAAAACTGTACAATTTATAATGTTTTCATCCACAATCAGACCTGTTTCAAAGGATTGCGGGAGTGACGAGGATCGTGCAGAGCGGATTTTACAGGTTTAAATTTGTACCCGAAGTGGAGCACCTCACACACCTCTGATTAAACCAGCAGAAATATATTTGGAGTGCTTAGTACTTAGAATAGCAGTGGCCACAGGGAGACAGCGCTCACATTTTTATACATTTGACCATAAAACTGCAAATAGCAAAAAATGTATTAAAAAAAGTTCATTAATCTAGATTAATCTAGATTAATGAACTTTAATTAGATTAATCTAAACTCTAGGGAAAATGTATATGAAATACTAAAGCTGAGATGCACAAACAATTTTTTTTTAAGATGTTTGGAAAATTGAGCATAGATCAGCAATTCTCACCCAAGACACTTCCTCCGAGTAACTTTCTTTAGTTTATTCATTTTAAAAATCCTCTCCAGCGCATCCTCTCTGGCATCTGTTTCTACCAAAGTTATTATCCGTCTCATTTCCTCACATGCAACTTGTGCAACTGAAACTACACTAAGAACATCTCCGCCAAAATATCCGTCTATGTAAACTTTAAAAATCCCACCCACCCTGCCCCACCCTTTAAAAAGTGCTCTCACAGCACATATTCATAACGGCTCTAATGGCTTCCAGTGGGACAGTAGCCTTCTCCTCACTTCTCCTCTGACATTTCACAGAACCACGAGCAGAGCAGCTAACGCCACAAAGAGAAGAACCACGGCGCATATAGACAGAACTAACGTGAGAATAAAGCCGAGGGAAGCGTCTTCATCATGGGCCCACTGGGGTCTATTAGGGACTCTTTACATACGAGGGTGGATCGCTAAAGTGCTCCCGACTATGTGTGTCTAGAAGTTAAAAATGACTTAAGGACGGAAGTAGTTTTGTATTTTTCATTTAATAGTTTTATGAGAAGACAAAACAACCAAAGAAAAGTGGATGTAAACTTTTATAGGCCTACGACACACATTAAAGGACCCGTTTTCTGATCTACGTTATAATGTTTCTTCTTCTTTCTTCTTAATGTATTTTTTGTTTCATTCACGCATGTTTAAAACACAAATCCTGCATAACTCTTTAGAAAATAGTAATTCTTACCAGAGATGCGTTATTGAGCTTTACACTGCTAATTCAGCTCAGCCATTGGACATTTGTATTTTTTTTCATTACGCTTTATCTACTTAGAATTATTATTTAGCTGTATTGGGCATTTTTGATGTGTTATCTTATTTAAAATACTTACTTTATACTTCAGAACAGTACTAAAGGATTACTAAAATGCGTGTGTGAACTCAAGGAATGTTTTTGATAGGCATTGCTGTGTTTTACTGTCCAAGAATGTGGAAATGCACTGTTAGCATCCTAGTTGTTGTATTACAATGACGGCAAACTCATAATTAGGGTGCTCAGAAAGCATAAGCCATGTGAGAAATGAGGAAACTACTTCTGTTTTTCGTATTTTTCCAAATAACTCGTCAGAAATAGACAAACTATGAAGTCTGAAACAGTCATAGTTTCAAAAATGATTATAATTTCTATTCACAGAGATTCCATTTTTGCAGCACAAGAGCGTTTCTTTACATCGTGGCCCTAAAAGCCTTGATGATGCTGCCAGACTGCTAATAGTAGTGGGTAGAACGCTGGAACATAAGTTGGCTCTTTATGCTCACGTTGGCTGCTACATGTTGATGTTGCTGAAAATGTTTTGTGAATTATGGTTTTTGCTGTGATGTATGGCCAAGAGAAGCGGCGTAAAAACAGGCTTCAAAATCAGTGAGAGCAATATTACAACTTTTACTATTGATACAAATACTTCTAACACTTTTCCTGTTAGTAATGCTGAAAGTGATGAATCTCTGGACTTACACCCCACATTTGCACAGATCACTAAATATTTAATTCAGTATAGATTCAAGATATGCCCCAAACTCAGTCATTACCTAAACTCTGAACTGAAAGAAATGCATAAAAGTGCTATTGGTCCAAACAGCTTGAGTCGATTGACCGTAGTATTAGGACGACTGAGGCACTGAAGGACGAGTCAAATGAAGAAGACAAATGTACCTGCAAGGACAATAAAGTACCTTAGCTTTAACTAGTAAGAGAAACAACTCAGTGATTATGTTGGGGTAGTTTGGTCAAGACATAGATACATTAGAAGTGAACAAATGAATGGGAGCCAAGGTTTTGTAAGCAGGAAATGTTCAATGGTGCGATGGAAGTTTTTGCATTATTTTTCAGTTTGCTGTGTATTTAAATACATAGATGACATGTGCATGTGCAGCTCTGGAAAAAATAAATAAGACCACTGCGTTTTTTTCTGAAATCTGCATCTCTATATGTACGACAGCCGTTCTATTCCAGCGTCTGTTGAAACCAGCACAAGCTCATCTCAGTCTGTTTCATGAAGGACTTAGGACCAAACCTTATATAAGGAGGAAAAGGATAAAAAACACTGCTGTGTTCATGAAAGCTGTGGGCTAATCCACCAAATATTGATTTCTGAAGTCTTCCTGTGTTATTGTGTCGTTTTAAAACTAATATGATCTTTTTTTTTTTTTTTTTCTTCGCTTTATTTGAGGTCTGAAAACATTGCATCTTTTTTGTTATTTTGACCTTTTGTCATTTTCTGCCAATAAATGCTCTAAATGACATTTTTTTATTTGGAATTTGGGGAAAAAATTATAAAATTAAAGAAAAATGTTCATTTTACTCAAGCACATATAAGTAAAATCAGAGAAACTAATAATTTTGCAGTGGTCTCTTATTTTTTTTTTTTCCAGAGCTGTATTAAATCATTTAAACTGAAATCAGAACGAGCCTCACATGATCCTCTCATTTTGGCTACCAGTTTTAATGCTGAAATATAGTCAGTTTAAGGTGACTGTGGTGTCTGAAACTATATGCTAACTGTGAATATTGGTACTGATACTGATGATATACTATTGGAATGTGAGACGGGGAACTTTTCTTCCTTGTGTTGGACACTGTGTTGGGAGGTGCTGAGATTTACAGGCCAGGGTCTGGTACGGCCTGGACACCACATCCTTACTCATACTGTTGTGGGGGAGGTGTCCACATACTGCTCCTTTAAAAAGGAGATATCTTCAATTTTTCTGGGTTTTTCTATTGGGTTTGAGGATCCCAGACATTGCGTTGTCTGTATTGGCTTTAACTCTGATATGTAACGATTACTTATTATAAACGATTACTTATTGAGAGTTGTTTTTTTATTTACCCGTAACCATCCATCAACACTGAAGACCAGCGGTGGAAAAGGACAGAGTGTGAGTAGCAAATTGTGTCTAATTTTACCACATGACCTAAAATGCTCCTCTCTGATCTGAATCCTCATGATAAACCCCGACAGCCAACCATGAATCAGCTAGTGCAGCCTATGCAGCTCACTGAGGGAATTATGGGGGTTTCGAGCTTTCCCATGAAGTAGGATCTGTCCATATACTGAGAAACTGCAGTTGTGACATGACATTGGCAGTACGATGGGGTGGTGCATTGTGATAGAGACTGAGACAGGAAAGTGCAAATCATCCATTTGTGTCAACAGGGATAAAAACGTTGAAGTATTGATGATGATGAGCATCCTTTGTATCAGCAAGAATGTGGATTACATCTTTAAAATGTTTTATAAAATTGAAAAAAGAAATAAAACATTATCAACGATGCAAAACATACAGAATAACATATCTAACTTAATATAGTGCATAATAATGAAAGCAAAATGGAAATAAAAATCTTCCGCAGCTACTGACCTTTACTGAACTTCCAACATTCATTAAACAGGACAAAGTGGTAAAGTTACTTGAACTTAACTTTTGCCACATACTGACCGGACCACAGCATCTGGTGATTCATCCGTGTTTTGGCTGACTTCACCACTTGAGACGTTCACCTCATTTTGATACAGACACAATGAAAACCTATGCCTTATTTATGTCCCATTAAGGAGCACTTGTGTGGAGCCTTTCATTTAAGTGGATTTACTATTTACACCATAAAGAGCCAATCAAACTTGGGCCATTAGCCTCCACTGCTGTGACTGCTCAAACAATCTGAGCCTCATTAAAATTGCATTGGGAGGTGCCACTTCCCCTTTACCACTTTAATTGTCAGGCTGAGCGCTCCAGACGGATGATAGTGAGGACGTTCCTGCCAAAATACATGCTACTGTCAGGGCTGTACTGTATCACCCATCCATTCCATGATTCGTCTGTCACCTGGATGAGCCAAATTAAGCTTTAGACAGATTAAAGGGGGTTGCTCATAAATTAGAAGGGGAGGGTGGGGCCGCGTCATACATCACTGACAGAATGGTCATCAATCCTGACCCCGCTGCAGAACTCGGCTCGCAGTCCGGCTGAGTCTGTGATCTGAGAAGCCAGAGTGGAGGCTACACCCAGACTGAGGCTCTTAATGGCCCTGAGAATAGAGAAAATCTAATTATGTCCCGTAATCTCTGTGCGAGTGCTGCTTTGTACTGAGAAAAGTCTCCAATCCAGAAGATCTCCAAACACCTCCAATGTGACACAAGTTTAAGTTTCAGAATGTTTGCCCACTGATCTCAAGGTTGCCGGTACAATTCCAGCTCTCAAAAATGAATGCTATTGTTGGGCAAGACACTTAACAGACCTTGGCCCAAGTGTCACACACATTTATACACTGGTCTGTAAGTGTGTGTGGAAATGGATGAGAGGCCTCTTGATGTACTGTGAGTGCTTTGAAGGTAGAAACGCACTATATAAAATTGTAACATTTACCATTTACTTTTATCAGAATTCTGATATGAAATGTTGGCAAAAAGAAATGGAAAAAGGGTAAAGATAAATTGGACACCTAAAATGGAACTCAACAGTGACCACCCACCTTCTGTTCCCGGAAGTAAATTCCTCATTAATTTTCTCCATAGACTTTCTGAAAGAAATGATATTAAAAGTTTGAAAGCTTGTTCAGGCATAATCATCTACATGGTGACTAATGAGCACAAGACCTATACTTTTATTTCAAATCTTTTTCTGAAACTTTATAAAACTTCGAAGTCATGAAAGCATTTCAGTTAATCTTGCATTTTAAAAGGTCTTTTTGGACTTAAAACAACCGTATTAGTTTGCATATAGTTTGTGAGCCTCCTTTGAACGCTTAATATTTTAAATGTTTTAAGTCTATGGGAAAAAATCAATGGAAAATATACTTCTGGTCACTGTCGAGCTCCACTGAAAGGTCTAAACGTGGTTCAGAATAATATAAGGCACCTTCCATAACCACACGTCTGTTAATGTGCCATGCTGTATTATGTAACTTTTTCACGTGTTTGCCTATGGATATATGTTACTGCTCTGCCTGGAAAGTTCCACAGCATGACATTAAACAGCTCTACCTCACATTGATTAAGTTACACATGCTTTTCTAGTTTTTCTAATGCATAGAAAACCAGGGATTCTGACTGAGTGGGGTTGCCTTATCACAGATCTGACCTGTCACTTGATCTGATTCGGTCTCCATGAAGCATATTGTGAAACATTCTAGACAAAGTAATAATATGTATATGGAAAAAAAAGCATTTGACAGACCAGCCACCAGAAAAGTAGCACAATGCACCTTTACAATTAAATACAGAAATGATCACTACTCTATTTAATACTTCTAAAATGGTATAAAATCACAGTCTTTGGTAACCATGAACAAGTGACTCTCTACATTTGAGCTCAAAATCAAGTAAGCACAAGAAAGTGTCTGAATGGTGAAGAGCCTTGGTGATTTTCTATGGACTCGTCTTTGAAACCTCGACTCTTTCTAAAGGCGCCTGCCTGTCCTCACTGAGGTGGTCGGTTTTAATGGAACTACACATTTTGCCTATAAATACTGTCAACTAAGAACCTTACTGTCACTGCATTCTATATAAATCCTATGGATATATGTTACTGCTCTGCCTGGAAAGTTCCACAGCATGACATTAAACAGCTCTACCTCACATTGATTAAGTTACACATGCTTTTCTAGTTTTTCTAATGCATAGAAAACCAGGGATTCTGACTGTGAGTGGGGTTGCCTTATCACAGATCTGACCTGTAACTTGATCTGATTAGGTCTCCATGAAGCATATTGTGAAACATTCTAGACAAAGTAATAATATGTATATGGAAAAAAAAGCATTTGACAGACCAGCCACCAGAAAAGTAGCACAATGCACCTTTACAATTAAATACAGAAATGATCACTACTCTATTTAATACTTCTAAAATGGTATAAAATCACAGTCTTTGGTAACCATGAACAAGTGACTCTCTACATTTGAGCTCAAAATCAAGTAAGCACAAGAAAGTGTCTGAATGGTGAAGAGCCTTGGTGATTTTCTATGGACTCGTCTTTGAAACCTCGACTCTTTCTAAAGGCGCCTGCCTGTCCTCACTGAGGTGGTCGGTTTTAATGGAACTACACATTTTGCCTATAAATACTGTCAACTAAGAACCTTACTGTCACTGCATTCTATATAAATGTATACAGTAGACTTATGAAAAGAGTCCCAAGGCTGAAAAACAGAAGAAATGCATATTCAATGAATGGTTCAATGGTGCACTAAAGGGGCTGGAAAGGGTGTTCACAGGTGAAGCGTTCCTACTGTGTTCATTTTATTCATTAAAGCATTTGTAGTTTTCAGTTTTTGAAAAGTAATCATCAAGACCATCAGGTTACATACATTTGTGTATTAATGTCATACAATTTATCATAACATAAAAAGAAAATGCCTAAAACTACCATAGGTCAGCTACATTTTTGTAGTCTAAAACAAGATTAAATAAAAAATAATGAGTTGAATAAATTGCAACTAAAAACAAAATATCGTGCAAAGAGCAAAGGTAAAAATCCTACAATTGCACCTAATGGGATTCAGAGCCACTAATGGTAAAACAAGAAGAATAATGAAAATACAGCTGCCAAGATATTAAACAATACATATAAATACGTGGGTTTAAAATGACATAATTGAAGAAAATGACCCAGTATAAAAAGAAAACATGAGAAAAGTAAAATCCCATATTACGCAATTTTGTGATCTGTGTTATAAAGTTGTTTCCTCATCAGAAACAGACCTGGAGTTGTATTTGTTTCATTCACACACGTTTAACGCATAAATCCCTGCATATTTAGGCTGAATTCTTCTCTCAAACTCCATACACCTTCTATAAAATCATTTAGATAACAGAGATAAGAAAATCCCAGAGCTGAAATTAAGTTAGCTGTGAACTTTAAAGGTGATTTAGAGGATTTTCCAACGAATGATTAGTACAGCGACTGTTTGTCCTTTTTTAAATGCTGCACATGCATGAACCTTTAGCCGCTGTTGGTGCGACTGCTACTATTATCTTTCACTATTTAACTGCAACGACATTCAGAGTTATAATGAAGTCGTGAAGATGAAAGTAATGTATGTTTTGCTTTAGATTTACAAGTAGTTACAAGTAGTAGTACAAGAAAATAAGTCCATAAGTTCTTCATTGCTGCACAGGACTTGTAAATACAACTATCTACTAACACAACAAGCCGTGGCAAACAGACTTTTTCTTTGCACTGAAAATCACGTTTTCAGATACAGGATATCGCATTTGTGTCCAGAAAAACATCTCTCAGGCTCTTGGAAATAAAGGACGTTTTCCAGTGATAAGCAGAAGTTATCTGTCCTGCAGTCAGTGCAGCCATCGCTGGAATGAATCACCTAGAAACACCTTCATTTGGTTTTGCTCCTTTTCCCTTTCGCTTCTGCTTTCAGCGACCTCAAAAACGGACTTTCTGTGGCGGTGAACTGGTCGTGGATTCTTGTCTGTCTTTGCAACAAACTTTGCGCTAACTGCGAGGAAGTTACAGCTCGAAAAAGCCGCTAAGAACCGCTGCATTGGTTTAGTAAACAGTGTCTTGCATCTGTGGAGTGCGTAAGAGTCGAGCGTAAAGCACAAAATCCCAGCGTTACTGCTTCAAGACATCAAAAGGTGGAATAGAGCATTTTGAGCGTTGGAGATGCAGATGTATGAATGAAACGAAACACAACTCCAGGTACGAGAAGATAACAACATTCTAACATGGGTTGAAACTCACAGAAAAGTTAATTTTGCATAATAAAAGACCTTTAAAAGACATTTAGTTGCATATAGTCAAATGCTCAATTGAACTGATTCTTCTAATTATAAAATAGTTCTTTATCATTTTCCCACTTTTACTTTTTGTATCCTTAGACAAACCTATGACAAGTCTAATCAAATGAAAGTTTAAACCTTGCCCTCCAGAGGCTGTTCTGTAGCCCACTGCCATCAGGACGATTGAGTTATAATTGCAGTCCTGTCCCATGTGTTGGACAGCCAGTGCTCAGGCCTCCGCTCGCTTTGGTTCACTCTCAGAGCCAGCAGCACCTTGTTAGAACTCAAACTCCGCTGCGCCACACAGAACCGTGTGATTTCATGAATGATATAGTATTCCTTGTGATTGCCCATAGGCGTTTGGAACCGAGAGCCGTCGTCAAAATTACACCGGTGGATACAAAATGTGGCCCTTTTCTACTATACACGCGTTTTTGTGCCCAAATTAAATTGTGTCCGCTCTAATAAAACAGGGCGATTTTGTTGAAATAAGCTAATATGTCAGTGCGGGCTTGTTTGATGAATGTAGTGGCTATTGTGTAGAATGCAGAGTTTTAAAGCTGCTGTGGGAATGCGTCTTTCCATTTTACAAAAAGGCACAAACCACCTGCACTCAGTAACATTTACAGACCTCTTGTTTTACTTTCACTATGAGAGGTGGGTAGAGTAGCCAAAAAATGCACCCAAGGAAGAGTAATGTTAATTCAAAACTTGTATTACTCAAGTAGAAGTACAAAGTACAGGGGTCCATCAAATTGTAAAAGTAAGTATTCGGGAAAAGTACAAGTAGGAGTAACTGTTGGAATGTAATATCTTATTTAGAATTTAAAGTTAATAAAGTTGATAATGCACAGTGGGAAAAGTAACCAAAACTGTAAAGATCACCATTACTTTAACAGAAATATTACTCAAGTAGTAGTGCAAGTACGTTATTAGAAAAGTACAACTTCTGTAAAAAGTTACTCAAATACAAGTGACTTTTGCTGATAATCAATACTGCCCTTTTGTAATGGTCAAGACTCTAATGTCAATGTATTCAAGAGCAACATCCGACAGTCCAGGAAGGACGTCCAGTACATCTGACTTATTTGTATTCAAGTTATAAGCAGCTCGGCCTGTGGAGCTTTAGGCCTGTAGAGCTGCTTCTGGTCACAGAGTAGAGGTGTAACATGTATTCGTACTGAACCTCCTCGGTACAGGGCGCTCGGTTCGGTCCAGTGTGTTTACATTCCCCCGCTACACGTGCAGGGAGGCTCGGCCCTTTAATATTTTCACGAGGGAACTCGTCTGTGATTGTGGTGCTTTGGGAAGGATCTTTAACCAAATACTACATCCCAGACTCACAGTTTCATCAGGCTTCTGTATGAAATAGTTTAGTTTGAGCGCGTTGAATTACCTTAAGTGTGGCTAGTTTGGAGCGAGCTGTTCATCAGAGCGATACTGTCTAACTCGGCGGGAAAAGTACTCGGGGGGGATTCCCTCGATGGATCGGGGACACCCGAACCTCAGCGGCAAAGTGCAGGCGGCTGCGCATTGCATCACGGCCCAAGGAATGAGATGCACAATCTCAGTCCCCAGGTGCTCCAGGCGCGAATGTCTAAACCAGGTCTGAACCAGGTCTATCCCAGGCCTAGACCAGGCCTAAACCTGGTCTAAACTAGATCTAAACAATATTAATTATATATAATTATAACTTATTAATATTACCAAGCAGTACTTTGCATCTATTTTTTATTTTATTTTCCGTTTGAATAATGTTAAAATAAATAGTTGGTTTAATAAAAAAATAAATAAACAACAAGCAAATGGTTTTGCAATTTGTTCCCAAACTGTGCCGAAAATGAACAGAACGGTGACTTCAAAATGGAGGTACGTACTGAACCGAGCTGTTTGTGGCGTTACACCCCCACATGAGAGTGACAAACAAAAGATACAACAGAAGACATCATTTTCCTTTTGCCAAAGACAGCACAGCCAGGCACAGGTGATACTTTGCAGTGACATCACGCTGGGGGTGTTCTGCATGCATGTGTATGGCAAAATATTCAACTGTTAACATGGTGACAAAACACAGCCTGTACGAAAAAAAAGGTGAGAGTGACTGAAACAGTCAGCTAATGCGAGCGAGCCTGAGATTGTGCATTAATTGAGAGGAACTTGATTAAGAGTAAAAATAATTTCACCTATTGCACTTCCAGCTAAATCAGCTATTTGTACAGACAGAGCATGCCTACTGTTAGCATCACACCCTCAGGAAATGTTAATCAGCTGCAAAGTATCAAACATGACATAAAATCATGGTGTACGCACTTGTGCACTACACCAGTCAAGACAACAGCCACATTCAAGGGAATCATCTGAGAGCTGAAACCCAGAGAAGTTACATCTAAAAAGAAGTGCTATCTAAAGCTCAGACTCTAACACATGTAAAACCAAGCACAGTGCAACTTATAAAACATAACAATAGTATCTCAGCTTGTGACAACAGCACAACCATCTCCTTATTCACCAAAACGCACCAGACAAATAAACTACAGGCTTAAACAACCATATCTAACCTATGCAATGAAACGCAGCCATTCAGATCATCCAAATGCATTATGGGTTCATCTCAAAAGCTTAACAGCAAAACCTGCACGTGTAGAGTGACCAGACGTTCCCCTTTACCCGAGACACTCCCACTTTTGAGCTTTCTGTCTCAGCAGATTTATACAAAACCAGAGATTAGTCCCAGTTTTATCAAGAAATGTGCAGGTGCCACAATTTTTGACCCATTTGATCTAAACCAGGACTAAATTAAGATGAAACCAGGATCTAAACCAGGACTAAACCAAGACAATCGCACTTTTGACTAATCTGATCCTTCCCAACATTAAAGAGGAGCATAAAGTACAGAAATCCATGTGTGTGAATGACTATAAAGCAAAAAGACACACAACAGAAGTTCCAGGGTGTGTCCCAGTTTAGAGTTTGGAAAATCTGGTCACCCTATGCAGCTACACAACAGAAAAGCTCCTACCTTTTGGCAAAACCCTCTCCGGGTTGCTCCGCAGTGCCTAAAAAAAGCAGAATAATTTTCTAAACAATGTGAATTCTAAAATGGTCAGATTAAGATAAAAACTTACAGATCTTTGCAGACTCAGGCAGCGGTTTTAGAGGAGCCTCCATCATGGCGCTGTGGTCTGTCAGCTCAATGTGTAACTCACTTTTGTCTCCTTTGCTTTTAACCGACTCATTTGTTTGTATTAAACTGAATAATAAACTGAATTAATAAACTTTTAACTGTGCTGAAACTTCTTAAAATTTAATTAGAGTTGATTAAAAACAAATGAATCCACGATGAGTAGCTTTAATTTGTTGCTTGAAGCTGGTTCTAAACAGTTGCTGCAGCACAGACCAGGAAGACACAGAGATGAATCAGCCAATAGGATTCAGTCTGTAGGGAAGGGGGCGGGGCTATTGCAGAGGTGACACAGGTGCATGTGATGGTGCATTTTAACTCACCCTTTCACAATAGAAGTGAAAATAAGTGTGTAATTCTATTTTATACTGCATTATTTATTTATTTATTATCAACTATTTTGTTACCATGGAGATGTAGTCTTGCATTTATGAAGTTATGTGTGTTTTAACAGTGAACAAAACATTGAAGAAAAAAAAAAAAAAAGCATTGTTACTGTGATGGGTTTGCATTTTCACAAATCTGACCTGTAATTTGCACTGAAAAGAAAAAAAAAACTTCTGGAGGTAGTAAAATATATTAAATCAACTGTGGTCATTTTTACACTGAAATAATATTATTTTGTTAGAACTACAACTTATTTAATAGCAATGCACAAAATGTACTTTACTCATGTAGTCCAAGTATTGTTTTTAATTGAAGTTCTACTATATTATCACCCGTTAGTTTTAAAGGTTTTACAGTCGCTACTCACAAACCCAGAAGAGCTAAACAAAACCAGAGTCCTTCTAGATACACTATATTACCAAAAGTATTGGCTCACCTGCCATTACTCATACTATGAACTGAAGTGCCGTCCCATTTCTAACCCATAGAGTTCAGTATGATGTGGGTCCACCTTTTGCAGCTATTACAGCTTCAACTCTTCTGGGAAAACTGTCCACAAGGTTGAGGAGAGTGTTTATAGCAATTTTTGACCATTCTTTTATATTTATACACCTGATTCTGATCATTTGAATGGGTGAGCCAATACTTTTGGTAATATAGTGTAAGTTCCTGCACTCAACGGCTCCCTATTTTAGGCTGGTGCGGCTGTAGCTCGGTTTGTAAGAGCGTTTGTCCACTGAAGGTTGGCGCTCTCAACATTTAAATAAATAAAAACATCATTGGATTGGGAGAGCGGTCAGATCCACTGATCGACAGGTTAGCGGTGCAATTCTGTCTCCCACTGATGAACAGATGTTGTTGTGCCCTTGGTCACTAACCCACCTTAGTGTGTGCGTACACTGGTGTGTGAACGGGTGGCTCCTTTGATGCCTTGAAAGTGGAAAATAATACATTTACACATTTATTATACACCAGGAAATACTAGACAAAGGATCATATTTACTTCATTATTTCATCACAGCAAAGTAATTAATTATGACAATACTTTTTATATTTTACTTATTTTATTTACATCAATATGACAGTAAATGTATCACTGTTAATCAGGTGTGAAGTACATTTTACTGAATACTGACAAGTAAAGTGTACCTGATATTACAGCAGTAAAATGTACTTTAAAAGTGCAAGTGCAAATTGTTATGAGGATTATTTCTAGTAAATTTGTACGTTTTTTTGTTGAATGCCGTACTGTGAAACATTAGAGGCAAAGTGATACAAACAAAATCTTTAAATTAAAATGTTCTTTCTTCTTTCGGTCACATTTGTTGCACAAGTTCTGCTCAAGCTCTGAGAAGAAGAAGATTTTCTTCTTCTCAGAGTTCACACTTGACTCTGATTGGCTAAACCCTCCTGCCCTTTACTCATCGAATGGGTTTGGCCAATAAAAGAAGAACACGGCGTTTGAGATCGGTGCCATTATGTAACTGCTACACATTGTTATACACGCTAAATATTACATTGTCTTTAAAACAATAGAATAGTCTTTGTGTGCGGCTGAACGGTCCGCATTGTTGTGTTAATGTTCTCTTTGAAAAACCGTTCCAAAGCCCGCTTCAAAAATGAGTCAATAACAAGGTGTCAATCACTCCGGCAAATCGCAAATAATTCTTCATCTGCAGATACGTCCTCTTCATCACATCCTCACATCTGCTCCGTGATTGACACCGCTTAAATCTTTGATGGATTATTTAGCAGATAGCGGCGTGCGTCCGGCGCTGACCCCATGGTGCGCTCCCCCGTGACGGAAAAAACACAAATCGATCATTAATCTGTTTAGTCGAGTGTGGAGCGGAATAACAAAGACACAGTAGGATCGTGTATTCCTCCCTGCAACACCTGCGAACGGCAATCGGAGAAGACTCGCTGAAAAAGACGTAGATGTGAGGTGTTTTAAAAGCCTGTTGCCAGATCATGGTGACATAATGACTCTTGTGAGCTTTTAATTATGTTGTGATGTTGTTATTGCCTCGTAACTGAAGTTGTGTTGTGTTTGATTCACACATATTTGAGTAATGATTTATTATTGTCTGTCTGCATCTGCAAAGCTCAAAATGATTCGTTCCAACGTGCAATGTTACAAAGCCGTCATTTTCTTTTACCTTTAGTTCAGTAGAGTTTGGCATTTTGACGATTTCAGAGATTTCAGAGTTTAAAAATGCAGTGGAGCTCTTCTTGTTTTCTGTTTAAGAGAAGAACCACATCTTGAGCGAGGAAAATAGTGAATGCAAAGGAGAAATTCAGCTCATCTGGACAAAAGTTTCTTGTCAGAGTTGGATTTGTCTATGGATCTTACCTGGAAAACTGAGAGAGTTCAGAAACTTTATTATTTTTAATTTAAATTATTTATTTTTGAGCAAATATAAATAAACAAATACTCTCATTGACCATCAAAAATGACCAAAAATTATCAAAAAATCATGCTTTTTTTAGTTTAAAAAGGGGGTTTAGCCTCCTGCAGTCATAGTGTGGAACATTTCAAGCAGAGCAATGACATTTGCATGGAGAAAAGCAACTGACGGATCCTTTAAAAGACATTTAATCAGTTATAATATGGGATTTTACTACATATATGGTTGAAATAAATTGGCAATCTGTTTCAAATATGTCAAGAAATGTGAACTCATCAAGTCTGATCTAATGTTTCTTAATTAAAACACACCCGGAGTTCTGTTGTGTTGCGTTTTATTCACACATATTTGAGTAATGATTTATTATTGTCTGTCTGCATCTGCAAAGCTCAAAATGCTTCGTTCCAACTTGTAATGTTACAAAGACATTTCATTTTACATTTTCTTTTACCTTTAGTTCAGTAGAGTTTGGCATTTTGACGATTTCAGAGATTTCAGAGTTTAAAAATACAGTGGAGCTCTTCTTGTTTTCTGTTTAAAAGAAGAACCATATCTAGTGAATGTGGACAGAATGTTCTTGTGAGCAAAGGAGAAATTGGCTCATCTGGACAAAAGTTGGATTTGATCTTTTTTGATCCTACCTGGAAAACTGAGAGAGTTCAGAAACTTTATTATTTTTAATTTTAATTATTTATTTTGAAGCAAATATAATCAACAAATACTCACACTAACCATCAAAAATTATCAAAAAAATCATGCTTTTTTTATTTATTTTTTTTAAGTTAAGCCATAGATTTGATGCATTGGGCGCCTCATTCCACCTTTTAAAGTCTCAGAAGTGAAATAAACACACAGAGAGCGTCCGAGTACTGATAAAAACTCTTTACGAAGTATTCACATGATTTAGGACACACAAACATACAAAAAAGGAAAATTTTAACAGGGAAGATGGCTCCACTTCACAGCCATGACGCACCAGCCTTAAATAAGGAGCCATAGGCCAGAAAATAGTACAAAAAATAAACATTACTTAAGTAGATTTATGATTAGAATTAGCAAAAATTGATTGGGAGAAAAATACAAATAGATCAAATTATTTTTAAGCAAATATAATCAACAAATAATCACATTAACCATAAAAAATTACAAAAAATTACCAAAAAATCATGTTGTTTTTTTTTGTTTGTTTTTTTTTTTAAGTTAAAGTCATAGTGTGGAACATTTCAAGCAGAGCAATTGCATTCGCATTTGGAGAAAAGCAACTGACGGATCCTCCACCAGAAAAGTTTCATAGCGCAGACATTAAATCAGTTATAATATGAGATTTTACTACATATATGGTTGAAATAAGTTGGCAATCTGTTTCAAATATGTCAAGAAATGTGAACTCATCAAGTCTGATCTAATGTTTCTTAATTAAAACCATACCCGGAGTTGTGTTGTGTTGCGTTTTGTTTCATTCACACATGTTAAACGCACAAACCCTGCACATTTAAGCTGTGCTCGTCCCTCAAACTGATGCGATGTACATTACAAAAAGTGCAGCACTGTGTTTTTTTTTAAAGTTTTTGACATATTTTCCTGCAGATTACAAAAAGTGCAGCACTGTGTTTTTTTTTAAAGTTTTTGACATATTTTCCTGCAGTGTCTAAAGGCAAATAACGGGGCATGAAAACATTCTGCGTGTTTTTTGTTTGTCTTTGTAACTATTTAACGTTGCGTTTTGCTTTGGGGCTTTGGATGGGCTTTTTCTGCGTAGCAAAGAAGGTTGGATACGTGTCTGTTTTACGTTTCAAATAGATTTGCCCTAATGAGGTGTCAGGGTTATACTATTCCCATTGTAAATTGTACATGAACAGTTTTAAATAGCCCCTTGGAGACAAATAAATGTTTAGAAGAAGTGAATACAAAGAGTAAAAGAGTAAAATGATGACACATGTGAGAGTTTTCTTTAGATTGCCTCATGCACAATCATGTTATCATAATACAAAATAGATGTGGTAAGAGACGCCGCATCTGCTTTGCATTGTCTAAACTCTTTGACTGAGCATAGAGTGGATAATAAAGGCAGTGTGAATAGAGTCGGCCCCGCTCCCCGCTCCCCGCTCCCTGCACCAGACCTGCTCCACATTTGTACAGGCTCCGCTCCCGCTGCTCAGGTGAACAGCTGGACGGTGAATATTTGGCTGCTCGGGGCACAGCCCGGCACAGGCAGGCACAGCTGGCTTTTAAGAGGCAGAGCCGAGAGGAGCCGCCGGGAGGTCACAGGCTGCCGGCCGTGAAGCAACCGCCCCGACGCCGCAAAACCCACCGCAGCCCCCTCTGCCTCTGCTGGAGCTGTGTGACTCTGTGCAGATGCTAACCCCGCTCTGTCGCACTCACACACTCTGCATGCCAGAATATTCACGTGAGGAAAGGCGGCTTCAAATCTCTGCGGCTCTGTGCTGCAAAACTCACCGCGCTGAATATTCTGCTGTTGTCCTGGATTCGAGAAGACACATGACTTACCTTTAGTGTGGTGTAAAATGTACTGATAAAGCTTAAAGGTGCATGGTGAAATTTTTATGATTAATGGTCCGTCAAATGGTTTTAACAGATAACAGAAAAAACAGTAATAGTAAAAATGTAGGTAGAGCTCCAAGGTCCAAACAATTAGCCATAGATTTGATGCATTGGGCGCCTCATTCCACCTTTTAGAGTCTAAAAAGTGAAATAAACACACAGAGAGCGCCCGAGTACAGATAAAAAGTCTTTACTAAGTATTCACATGATTTAGGACACACAAACATACAAAAAAGGGACATTTTAAGCAGCAGGAGGTTGGAAAACTGGCTCCACTTCACAGCCGTGACGCAGCAGCCTTAAATAAGAAGCCATAGACCAGAAAATAGTACAAAAAATAAACATTACTTAAGTAGATTTATGATTAGAATTAGCAAAAATTAACTGGGAGGAAAATACAAATAGATCTAATTATTTCTAAGCAAATATAATCAACAGCTAATTATATTAACAATAAAAAATTACAAAAAATTACCAAAAAATCATGCTTTTTTTTTTTTTTTTTAAGTTAAAGTCATATTGTGGAACATTTCAAGTAGAGCAATGACATTCGCATTTGGAGAAAAGCAACTGATGGATGCTCCACCAGAAAAGTTCCATATTGCACCTTTAAAACACATTTAATCAGTTATAATATGGGATTTTACTACATATATGGTTGAAATAAGTTGGCAATCTGTTTCAAATATGTCAAAAAATGTGAACTCATCAAGTCTGATCTAATGTTTCTTAATTAAAACCATACCTGGAGTTGTGTTGTGTTGCGTTTTGTTTCATTCACACATGTTAAACGCACAAACCCTGCAGATTACATTACTTTACACATTATACATCACAAAAAGTGCAGCACTGTGGGGTTTTTAAACTCCATATGTCTTCACTAGAATATTTATATAATTTCAGCCCCGGAACTGCCAATTTCTGTTAAGCAAAGGGTAAAATGTAGGTTTTTAAATGGAAAACTATTGCTTCTTGACATCACAAGTTGGAGCAGATCATTTTAGGTTTTGGAGATGCAGGCAGACTAATAATAAAGTGTTACTGAAACATGTGAATGAAACAAAACACAAGTGCAGGGATGTTTCTGATGCAGTAACATGGGTCAAAGCTCACATACAGCCCTGTTTAATATTCAGAATTCAATGCATTTAATCTCATCTATATTTGCAGCGTGCGTTTGGCCTGTCATAAGCAGAGACTGCACAGGGAGCACATTCAATACTGGTGTGTCTCCGCCTGCACCGCGTCCTTCAGCCTCGCGCTCCGAGTGCTCAAACAATAAAGTCAGCTTTAAATGAGCTCTCCAAGGCCTCCACCAGCCCACAGCCGCGCAGAAGAGAGAAGGTGCCCTCAAAAATTCCACCCAAACGCTCGTCTTCCGCTCACGACGCCGCGCTTTACCACTGCTAATTACCCACAGGAAGGGTTACGCCCGAGCGGCACAACTTTCAACCTTCACCTTGCCTCTATAGCCTATTATACATGCGGAGACTGAAAAGCACCAGGCAAATACAATCGATACAGTAAAAAAAATGTCCTCGCGTTAATTCTCGGGAAGTTTATCGACCTAAGTTCTCCGCGGGGACATGGAGGCGGAGGACGGCTCTTCTTTCAAGCGTCTGTGTTCGCGCTATCGTTACAAAATAAGTCATGGACGCCTGTCAGTCAGTCAGGAGACACCAAAGGAGACGGGCGTTGTCGTCGCCTCAGCATTCCCGTGACAGTGATGAATTGTGAAAAAAGGTGAAGTGAGTGGCATGGACGTGGCGGCGGGCGCTGCACCTGTCCCCGAGCCTCCGCAGTGGGTCTGTGTCTGGACCACTGGCACCGTCGCAGCACATCTGGCCCCTCGCTGCTCTGCGCTGGCGGCGCCGAGCGGATCTTTGATGCTCAATATGTCCGGGGAAAGGAGCGCTCGGAGCAGAGGCGGGGAGGGGGCGACGGGCTCGACTTTTTTGGTCTTTTGGTAATTCAAAAATCTGGCTTCCAGGCGCTGTAACAGATTTTGATTGTCTTAAAAAACATGAAAAATACAACAAGTTTATTTTTTTTATAAGACTTGCAGTGGTCCAGAGTTATTCCTCACTTTCATGCATGCTAATTATTCACTGTGAAGAGTTATAAGCTTTTTACAACTTTCACAGACTAAAGCTAGCAGCAACTAGCATGCTAATCGCACACTTCCTGGTTATAGGACAGTGAGCTCCAGAGCTGCTTATTTAATCTCCAAATTTTGCTCAAATATGATAAATCCGGGCGTCTACAGGCGTCCAAAGTTTTTCCTCACTTTCCTAACACATTCCCATCCTCCTAATTATTCACTGTGAAAAGTTATAAATGCTTTGTACAACTTTCACAGACTAGAGCGCGCAATAAAGCTAGCAGCAACTAGCATGCTAATCGCACACTTCCTGGTTATAGGACAGTAACATGCTTTAAATGCAAACAGCGCACAGATGACTTATTTTGAGATCAAGAGCTGCTTATTTAATCTCTCAAATATAGTAAATCCGGGCGTCTACAGGCGTCCGAAGTTATTCCTCACTTTCCTAACACGTCCCCGGCCTCCTAATTATTCACTGCGAAGAGTTTTCTAAGCACTTTTCACAACTTTCAGAGACCAGAGTGATAAAACTAAAAACAACTTTCAGATATAACCTATAACTTCATCTGTTTCCATGGCGATAGATAGAAGTTAGGACCAAACTATCACTTTAATTAATGAATTAATCATTGCATTTATATAGTGCCTTTCAAGACACCATCACTCACCACTTTCAGACTAGGCAATGTGGGTGGAGAGCCTTGCCCAACGACACAATGGCAGTTTTTGTGACGTCCCACTGTACTTGATTTTCCCAAATGTGGCCACTTACAGTATCTCAAGTCACATATTTTGTTCTGAATGTTACGAGAATTTTCGAAAAGTGACGTCTTCTTCATTTGAGAGACATAAATTAGCGGTTGTGGTTTGGATGGAGGATTTTCACCCTCCTTTGCCTGGTTCTGGTTGTGGATTCAGTCAGAATGTAGAAGGGACTCGCAAATTAACTGTAAGTCTGGACATGCTGATGAAAGAAGAATTAAATAAAGTTTGGGCCAATTTATTATTAATATTTCCTATTTAAAGTTTTGCTGCATTTACTCCACATTTTCAGCACTTCGTACATGCCCGGCCTAACGACATCACTTCATTTGAGGGCACCTGGCCGTGGTCATTCTGTCCCCAAATTCCCACCCAGAGGAAGCATCTGTTTTCCATTGCAAAAATTGAATAAGGTACTTTTCATATGACTCATTTTATTACAGCCCTTATGCTTAGGCTGGCCCACAGACTGCCCACAGCTGGCAGGAGTAACCTTTCAACGTCAAATCAAATATGAAATGGGCCAAATTGCACATATATCTCCATAATTGCAGTCTGACATTTGTATTCAATCAGTCCGGCGCTCCTAAATATGGAAAGATCATTAGAACATCAACAATGGTCCGGGCGGCGTGAGTGACAGACCCTCCCAGAGCTGAGGATTGGCCACAGGACCCAATGGCATTTCAAGTGCAAACGTAAAACGGCTGCACCTGATTTCACATCCGTGTGTGTGAGCGAAACGTGTCTTGCTCCAGGGCGGGGCAGCAGATATATGGTGTATGAACTCTCAAAATAGGTCCGGCAAAGATATTCGAATCGCACGGTACGATATTTTGTGGAGGCTAACAAAAAAAACTGTGACTATGCTTCTTTTTCACTTCATGTATTGTGCTCTAAAGAGAGCAAAGGATCATGGTCTATGTAGTTCAATCTGTTTTTTTAGCTTTTGCTGCACCATAACTATTTGGTTTGTGACGAGACTTACGGTATTTCAGTCATTTTTAACCATTTTTGTGTCAGAGAATCAGGAAGTGCAGTTAGCATGCTAGTTGTTAGCATTACTGTGAAAAAAAACGTCCCTTTAGTCTAGAAATGCTTAAAAAGTGCTTAAAAAGTCATCACAGTGAATAGTTACGGTGAGGAACAATTTTGGGCGACTACAAACAGTAAAAAAAAAGCACAATTTAAGAAAAATAATAATTTTGCCATTTTAAGTTTATTTGGTTATTGTGCCAAGATTATTTTCGACAAGTCTGATATTTTTTTTGTTCTTCTATGCAAAAATAACTACCTTCGAAGTGAAATCTTTTGCTTGAATTTTTCAAACTTGACTGACATTTTGATTGATGTGAGATTGAGAAAAGAATAAACCTCTCAGAAATTAGTTGGTGCCATTTTACACCTTAATGAGCCTTAATAAATTATTTCAAATACTTAATTCATAAAGAACACATAATTTGTTAAAAATTATTAGTAAATATTGCATTAAGGAGTATTAATTATAGTTACAAAGCCTGAATTAGAGCCTCCCTAAGCCTTTATTAATTAGGATGAAGCTATTAAAAAGTATTATCAAAATCAAATACTAATACATAATGAAACAATCAATTAAAGTAACATATTTTATTTTATTATTGTTTTATTTCTTTATTTATTTTATTATTATTTAGCATTTTATTCGTTATTTTGTAGTCTTATTTGATTTTATTTAGCTGTGAATTGGAGAAACAGTCCGTCTTTGTATTGTTAAAGCTGGCGGCTGTTTTAAATGTAGTTAGTTCTATTGGCCCTTCATTAATTATACACATGCATCTGGCCAAAGGCTATATTGTTGTCTACAGTCAGGATGAAATATTGATAAGGCTCCTACTCTCACCCCATATTCCACCGTGTTAACAAATATGTTTTGTTTGCACAACAATTTGGATTCAATTATTCATCAAAACGCAGAGACGCCATTATCATGCAGAGGCCGACCCGGAGATCCTCGGGTTGGCGATAGATGAAGAGTGTCTCCTGGTCCATACATTATTGAGGGAGACGGAGCAGTGGGGTCCTAAGGGTGCAGGGGCAGAGGTTTGTGGGAGCGGGGGGGTCCTATAGGTGCAAGGACAGGTGCATTATATAAAGGAGAGTGATGATTGATCAACTTGGAGTTTTTAAATGGCGAGGTCACAGAACAAAACATGTGGTTTGGAGCAGAGATCA
>KN506381.1:0-20838 GCA_000787155.1 Scartelaos histophorus
TATTTATTTATTTATTTTTATTATTAGCCATTGATTGCAAAAGTTCAGTAGTAGCAGGTCTTTCTCCAAACCCTCAAAGGATCCACCTGTAAAAATAAAATTAAAGGAAATATTAAATATCCCAAGAATATTAATAAATAGGCCTAACAACGTATATCTAACAACAATGATTTCCCAAGAGTCTCATATTAGAAGCAAAGAACATTACAGAGAATGGAGCAGTTTAATGGAAGCTAATGTTTCCCAATTAGTTGCCTATTGTCCCAGATCTCCACTGCAATTAAAAGTAATTTGTTCAAGTTAAATGATCTTGTTCTGGGTTCAAAGTAAAAGGACAACTAATTAAAGCAAGTCAGCTGTGAGTCTCCAAGTGTCATATTTATTACATACCTGCCCACCTGTGTGCGATAGGCCACCACCACCACATCTCTCATCATCAGAAGCTTGTTGAAACAGAAGCTGGAGAAAAATCATTAATTCATCTCAGTCCAGAATCTCTTTGATGCACCAGCAGCAGAGGAGGAAATACAGACACTCTTTGACAGACTGAATGAACCCATAAGCAAAGTTGCCCCCGAGGAAGTTCTTGCCTCGGCCCAGACCTATGGCCATGTCACGTAGCTGTTGTCCCAGGGTGGATGAGGGGGGAGCGGGCATGGCCTGTGGCAGAGGGCGCTGGGGATGCATGGCTCCACAGATGCTCAAGTTAATCGTGCAGAGATGGAGTCTGTAAAATCAAACGTGCAGCCTCGTATCAACAGTGCACTCAAATACTTATAACTTCACTCACAAATCCAGCTTCTTCTTCACTGTTCTATGTCCTGAATGAGTGAAAGTGTTTTTACCTGCGCACTGGTCCCTTCTGCTGTACATCCAGCCCATGTGATCCATGAATAAGCCCACTACTGTTACAGGCACTGTCCATTCACACAGTCAGACAGTGGAGATTTCCAGCTGTTTCAACATGTCTCGCAGTGACAGCTTTTGTTCTGGACAGTATGAGACAAAACTTCTAGAGCGGATGTTTTGTTCACGATAATCACAGTATTGACTCATTCAGTATATGAAAGTTGGGGCAATACATTTTGGGGCTCAGTATGTATCATGTCTCCAATTTCCTAACAATAATGGAGAAGTTTGTGCTATTTTTATGTAATAATGTCAGATTTGAGCTGAGGAGGATTGAACAAATAACTATCTATATCATCTAATGGTTAATTCTGTTATTTATTTGTTGCAGTTCATGTTTTTTAATGACGCTGTATATTTTAAAATAGTTTACATGGATAATCCTGTTGTTGTGTATTGTTGTGTACATTTGTCTAAAACATATTTCGATTTTAAACTCCCACCAGAACTAGACCAAGAATAATTTTGATCAAACCAAGTCTATTCATTATTGACATGAATTTACTAAACAAGAGTAAACGAGAACTACACACACCACATAAAACTGGGGCAAAATTGGGACTAAACCTAGAACTAGACAAACTAAACTAGAATTAAACTAAAATAGGACTAAACCAGGACCAGCCTAATAACATCAGGACTAAATTTCAAAGTAATAAGAACTTGAACTTTTCCCTCATTTTATTATTGTTATTATTATGTAATATAGTTAAATTAAAAGTGAGAAACATAATTTCATTTTTTCATAAGAAAATTTGGCAATTAACATTTTGAATCTTTGAATCTTGAAACTATCATTGACAAACTAAAAAGTATGAGAATGTGATATTATATCTGATAAAATTATAACATCAACATGAATCTAAACTTACAGGTTAATATTTCATTTTGAATCCAGGCAGCTCAGATCTGTCAAAGAGGGACTATTAGAAAGTGGTAATAAATTATAAGTCATGAAAATGACAAAACTGACTTATTTTTCAATATACAAAAGCTGGACTCTAAGTTTATTTAACTTCTTTGCAAAATTGGGGATTTTTTATGTGCCATTTTTATAAGGTAAGATTTAAGCTGTAGAGGGTTGACTAAATAACTACTTCCATCTATAAGTATTTGTTTATTCTGCTGTTTATTAGCTCCTGCTCATCCCTTTTAACAATATACGATATATTAAAAAACTGTTTTACTGAGATTGTCTTGCTTTGTGTCAATGGCATAAAGTAGTTTCAGTATTATCTGTTATTGCAATATTTCCTTTGTAGCAGTATATTATTATATTATGCTTCAAAATTTGTTCTCGTGTCAGGCCTAACGAGGCTTGCACGTGAATGGGCAAACTTGGGTATCACATTTGTATAATGATGTATATATAGGATTATATATGGGAGTATATGGGATTATCATGAAGTCTATGCAAAAATAATATGCAAACATTTAATGACTGTGTTTGAATTTGGATAGACGTTGACCCTGTTTCAATGTGGACTTCAACCATGTATGTTCCACCTAAAAATAAATTAAAAACAGCAAAGATGAAAGAAAACTGAGACTGATGATACAATGTATTTATATATGCAATCTATTTTCAGATACAGACACATTTCTCCCCGAAAGTATTAAAACATATAAAGTAAAAATCAAGATCTGTGCACACGGGTTGAAAGTAACCTTTGGCTTTCAAACAATTAAAATTACAACAGCATTATCAACAATACCACCACCCACATTAACAACAAGAGCAAGAACGTCCAAAAGTTTCATGCAACAAAGGCAACTGTGAAACAACACGAACGCCATAGTCACTGATGGAGCAGAGGCAGGTGGGTCCATTTTAACATCTCAACCACAAACTGACTGTAAAAGCAGTAGAAATTCTGATAGGGCTGTTCAATTACTAATCATACTGTCCGTGATTTATACAATTATTGAACCATTCGACTATAAATATGTAAAGAGAAAAAAATGACTGAATCACCTGGGTGCTACAGTGGCTTTTAAACATGAAAATCTAAGTAATATATACGTATACTCTTTCTTTTTTGGTTTAAATTTGACAATATATGAGAGTTAAAAAGAAGATTTAAATACTGACTCAAATAATTGTCATTTTTTTCTATAATTGAGCAGCCCTAACTTCTATTTTCGTATGTATTATTATTTTTTTTTTAACAATATTTACTGCATAGTAGGGATGGGATGAGACAATCAAGACAAGAAAATATTTTGACATAATTTACAGTAAGTTCAGTTCATATTACCACTAATTTTCTTGCATGATCTTGTGGCACCAGATTTAGTCCCTTCCCCACTGCATAGTCTGTGTGTGGCCGACCCCCTGAGCCTCTGTTAGCAAAGTGTCGATGTCAGTTTTACATATGATCCCACTCCGGCCCTGAAAACCTCTTGATGGTCAAAAAAATCCCTTGTCAAGATTGTATCCACTTGTCTCACACACTTGACATTTAAAGGTGCACTGTGTAACTTTTCTGGCACCCTGACACCCACTTGTCGCCATGGAGATGTCATTGCTTTGCCAATATCCATAGAAAGTGACGCCACCGGGCAAAGTTACAGGTCAGATCTGTGAAGAGTTAAGATTGAGCACCTGTTATTGAATAAATGCAAGATAAGTTTAATGCCATAATTCCAGGCAAAGCAATAACATCTCCATGGAGACCAGCAAAATTACATAGCGTGTCTTTAAGTGAACTTCAAGAGCTACCTTATATGCTGTGGCGACTAGCTCTGTTTTATAATACACAAGTGTAAAATGAAGTGTCCAGCGCAAATACAAAGCTAAACAACCAAAAATGCTATTTACAAATTATCTCAGAAATATCCCTCCAACGGTGACATCAAGTATCTGTGGCTGTACGCTGAATGCAGGACGTGCACGGTGTGAGATTGCCATCACGGACTGGTTTAGTAGATTTTGAAGTTTTTGCGTTGTGGTTTTAACTGAGAGAGTCTCCTGCAGTGAACTATATTTGGGTTAAGTACACAGGGTGACTGCATCGGAGTGACTGCATTGAAGAAACAAGGCACAATTAAAAAGGTTATAAAAACAACATGACTAAAAACACTGCAAAAAGTATGATCTGGGCAAGTTAATTAAACATACTTGAATTAATGTATCTTGATTTGAGTGGATTTGACTTACTGAAGTTTACTGTGAAATGAAATAAGAATAAATGTATTTAAATTATATCTCGTGCACTTAATAAAAGTCATTATTTGGGCTTGAAATAAGAAAGTAATACATTTAAAAACTTGAATTAAGTACAAATCTTTGGGAAGATAATTACATTCTACTCAAATCAAAATAGAAGCTTGTTAATTCAGGTAATTTGATGTGTCTAGATAATACTTTTTACAGTGAATAGGAGGAGAGGCTACAGTGAGCACAGACTCCCCATTGCAACACTTTGTGAAAACAGCACACAGAGGAACAACATTTGGCTTTGAGTCTTGTCATTAGCAGTTCTCCACAAACACTTGTGTTAATTAAGCCAAGCCACATTCATTCATAACGTCTAAAGCTAAACAATCCCTCATGTCACAAAACACCATGATACAGAGTAAACCGTTGCTATGGCATAGTTGTCACTGTTTTTGCAGAGGAATTTTAATTGCTTAGACTTACAAATACACATTGCTTTGACTTTTTTAAAAAATCTATGCCATTTTACATGAATCACTCCATTTTTGTATGAATAATCCTCAAACGATTTAACCCAAAGATTGTCAATGCAAACATATGCACAATAAAACGTCAATTTAAAGGTTTGACAAACAAATTGAAACACTAGTTTTGAAGATAGAACCTATAGATGTGTTTCAGTTTCTATTTGGGTGCCATTTTGAGGATTTTTAACCACTCAATCTGAAACCCACTGAAGACACACCCTTAACGGATTAGCAACCGTTTAGCTCTTGCTTTAAACTGGGAATTACCATGGGAACTGCATTAAGCAAGTATATTTTTTGCCCAAAGTACTGATGCAAGTGCTGTTTCTCAAGACTATAGTGAGTAAATTAGTAAAGATCCTCCAAAAAGTAAAATGTTTGAACCCAAGAAATAATATGAATGATGCTTATTGGCATAGCACTCTCCACTTTGCATACAGGATAGGCTCTACACCAGGTTTACTCCAGGGTCAAAGTTCAACAGTAGAGGGCACTCCTGATAAGATTGGAAGAAACTCGCTGATACATATTCACCAGTCCCAAACAGTCTCTTTAAATAATCGTTGTTTTGCCTAAATAACTGTTGTTTACTGATTACCAAGAGCAACAGTCTGAGGAGAGCGTTTCTCCCATAAAGCACTCTTACGTCAGGTCCTTTTCTTAATCCTAGAAAATCTTTACACAACTTCTCCTTGTACACTCCAGATTTGCATCCGTTTCCTTGTTTTCTGCTCAGTTGTGAACATTGCAAAGGCGTCCCCTCTGCTTCACAGTTGGCTGATGGAGTTGCAGCGTTGCGCCCACACGTTCAGGGCTGGTGTGGTCACAGTCGGTGGAATGGTGGACAGAGTTTGGCTTTTTAAATGAATGGATATGTCAAAGCAGCAGCAGAGAGTGAATTCTTTTTCTTTTGGCGTTTTTTGCAGTGCGGAGTGGAGATGAGTTCTAGCGTAGTGTTTCTATGGACACCAGAGCAGATGCACCATTTGTGGATATTTTTTTAGTGATGTTTTTGGTGCATCAGGTTCTGCGCTCCACTGGCTGCTGCAGACACACTTCACTCCCCGCTGATACAATGGGCAGTCTGTTATCCATGTGGTAACTGATCAGGTGACTCACACTTTCAAACCGGTGGTCTTTGGTGCGCACCTAGATGGCAAAAACCAAATTAAAATAACATAATGAACACAAGTCACAGAACCAGAAACATTAATTGCACTTGAAGTGGCAATTTCAATGTCTGCAATTAGCAAAAAGCAAAGGCTGCAATTATGCAAAAACATGTAAAATCCCCATTGGGTCTTATTATGCGTACAACCGGCTAATTTTGTTTTTTGTTTATGATTTGAAATGCATGCGATTAATTATTTAGCACGTGCGGATGCACTGATCCAGCTTTTTCAGTTCTGATACTGATATTACAGCTTTAATATTCATATGTCGATAGCCAATACCAGGGCAGAGACTAAAAATAGCATTTATTACTTTTAAAACTAAACTAAAATAAGACCAAACTGATCCAAATGTGTTACGGAGCATTTTTTTACTACAGAACAACTGTGTCTAAATAAAAAATTTTTTTATCCCTCAGAGTAACTACAGAACAACTGTGTCTAAATAAAAAATCTTTCTGTGTCAACTATGACCAGTAAATAGTATTATTACATCATTGTATTGAAATCAAATGTCATGTATTGATATTTGGAAGCCAATATTCACTCCTGCAATCCAGCTTCCCTATTTAGCAGTTATGAGGACCATGTGCTCCTACTGTCTACAATGAAGAGTGAACACTCAGCTGTGACCCGTATTCACACGTTTCCCATTAGCACTGCACATTTTACTAAGCCTTGACCCAGAATATTAGTAGATAAAAACACAAAAATAAAAATACCGGGAAATCACTTGACTTTTGCTGCCAAAATGCAGGTAAATGTGTGGGTCAGGTATCTGTGACTCACCACTCCCTCGGGGTCCACCAGCAGCAGGTGCTTGGGCTGCCCCCCCTGCTGCCCCGTCAGGACGTACTGGCCCGGCGTGGTCCCGGACTCTCTCACCAGGAAGTCCCCGTCTCTGGTCAGCAGCCGCTCGGCCTCCCTCCGACTCAAACTGCCATGGAACCACGTCTCGCACTGCAGCTGCTCCACCAGAGGGGGCGCTGCTGTAGAGCCACTCGGATACGCAGAGACTCCCAAAGCGTCATCAAACGGTTCTGTTAGAAATAGTTCTTATTGAAAAACTGGGCAAAAACACTGTTTTCCTTGGAAAAATAATACAACTTTAAAAGGGCACTAAGTCACTTTTCTGGTGGAAGGTTTTTAATGCTAATGCTAAAAAAAAAACAAACCTAAAAACATGTTCTCTTATCCCCAGATGTGACCACGATTTTGGCCACTATTCTCTCTAGCTCCTTGTCTCCATGGAGATAGAGAAATTTAATGCCATACTGTAAAATATTCTGAGCAAGTGCACCTTATAACATTGGACTATATTTTACCTTTTTCATAATGATCAAAGCCACTGTAATTCTCTTATCTGCTTTTTAACCTGCTTCCAGTGCGGCTTTATTCTTCAGTCAGCCATGTTAATTGGCCCTATAGAAAGTCCAATATGCCCTGCTTTTAATTACTGACCACACGAGGAAATCAATTAATTAAACGAAATAACGAAACTAAATAAGCCATGCAGTATATAACATTTTAATACAACATGACCTGTCATAGCAAATTCAATCATATCCCTGTGACGGTGAGCTGCATACAGATGAGGAGGCCATTTAATTTCTTTTGCACATGGGTTTTGCTTTGAAAATTGTTCCAGTCAATTTCATTTTAATTATAAGAACGTAAAGCACTTACTCATGTCAAAAGCGTCTCTGTGTGCGTTTCCATTGGACGCAGCCGGAGCACGAGGTTTATCCACATTCACGTATGAAGGATCGTCGAAAAGTCCACCTTCTTTGGCACCCACTGTCAAAACAGCACAAGTGATCAGGTCCCAGTGAGGCATTTCCTGTTATTTCTAGTGTTACAGTGGAAAAATATGTATCTTCTAGGCTAGAGGTGGGTGATATAGAAAAAAAAACATATATTGACTTTTTTTAATTGCCTGAAATGATAATCAAACCGTTTAAAGGCAAATTTCAACATGTCCTAAAACACATGTCTAATTCAAGGTTTCTTCATGGTTCAAGTATTGCACAAAAGGTGAATTAACCACAAAAGTGCCGAAATGTCACGTTTGTAGGATTACCAATCAACTCCAATATTATGTACATCCCCAACGGCTATGTTTTTGGTTTAATAATGGTGCATTCAGTTCATCCAAGCCAGTTCTCATGGGGATAATAATAGCATTTGGAGAACCTCTTGTAGCTTGGTAACACACAAGCCTGTTGCTAAAGTTGAGAGCAGAACAAACTGTACCTGGAAGAGGTGGGAGAGGCTGTTTGTGAATGTCAGTCTGACCTGGCTGTCCGTACGGCTGCGAACAAAAGCAAACTTATTATCAATATTAGCGTTTAATCTGGGAGAACAAATAGAGGTTTTGTATTGATGGGGTATGGATCATGCAGCTAGGATCAATATACCTAAACCTAAAGACTTTATGGTTCTCTCTGTGAGCACGATCACAAAGTAGATTTTTGTTTTCATAATTGATATGCTTCACTGACTTTTTTTTGGCTTGGTTGATGGTTGCTGTTGAGGACTGCTGTCCTCCTGAGTTATTCACTGAACTCTACGTGACTGCAAACAGGGCTGGATAAATGAAAGGAACTGTATCTGATTTTTACTCAGATACAGTTACTAAAAAATAAAAAACAGAACTAGTTAAGTTTAATCTGATTGCAGCAGCTCAGGCTGGAGTTTTGTTGTCATGGTAATGCTGACAACAAGTAATATACAACTAAAGTTACTTTCTGGTTGACCAAAGATTAAAATGCTCTGTAATTACATGCACACAGAGCTCTCATTTTGATCTTAAAATCTATGTACTCCATATATTTGTACTGAGAAAAATCTAATCACATGAATCCTTTTACGGTTACTCTTCACAGTGCATTTCCCAGGCTGTGCTGGGGCATGTGTGTAGATTTCTCTAGATGTGTTAGAGCATAGATTCGATTAGATATAGATGTGTGTCCGTGCATGTGTCCTCACCAGAGTGGCCCCGGGGCGCGTCCTCATATCGATCAGTCCACCAGGGGGCGGCTGTTTCCCGGGGAAGTTATTGTAGTATGGGACATCAGGAGGAGGAGGAGGAGGCTCTTCATCCTCTTCCTCCCAGGCTGAACCATCGAATGGGGCCATCCTAATACAACACACAGAGTCTCAGACTTTTCACATCAACAACCACAATTTGAGTTGTGCCCTTAACACAATTTGAGAACCATCAAGTATATTAAAGATGAACCATGTAACTTTTCTGGTGGCGGGTTTGCTATCTGCTTGTCAACATGTTATTACTTTGCCTGAAATGTTCTACCGTGTGGCATTCATTAACCTATTATTGAAGAAAAGCAAATACATTATTCGTGCTTGTCTACATGTACACACCCAATGTTTTTGCGTAAGTGGTTCCTCCACCATAAAAGTTACAGAGTACACCTTTAATAAGATGTAAAAAAATATTTTCTACTGAATTTCCAAGAGCAAGAAAAAAGGAAATAACCTATGCATTGTCGTTATTTGGCTTGCACGAAACAGTGATTATTTGGTACTGACTATCAGGACAAAGGGGAGGCTTTTATCGAAAAGCATTAATTAAGTACAATATGTTTTCAAGAAAAAGGAACCTTCAGTAATAGTCACCTGATACACTGGAAACTGATTTATTTAGATTCATATATTAAATCAGAATTAAAGGACCTTTCCATTTCTTTGATACCACTTTTACCTCTTTTGTGTGAATTAATTTATAGTTAATTAATGTTTGTTAGGCTTGATTTTACATTTACAGTTTGTGTACCTGTCGTGCGGAGTGACTAGTTTGGGTGGATTCTTCAGGTATTGTTTGAAGCGCAGTTCGAAGGCCTGACCGATGGTGCTGATGACCTCCTGAGCTAATCCCTCAGAGCACTCCAGGATGTGGCACGCTACAGGAAACACAACAGTGACTGAGTGAGTAACCAAACAGCTGCAACATGAATCAGAGCCCAGGGAATTTAAGGAACAGTGAATAACTACAGGCCATTAGCTGTGAGAGGGGGTCTGTGGTGTGTATTCAACTGGGTCACATATTACAGAACATCTTACCAACATTTAAAGACTTAATAGTACCGAGGGAGTGGACTAAATCATGATAATCTCTAAGCATTTACCATCCTTAAGTGTTGCCTCTTACTGTGTGTGGGTTTAAGAATGATGAAAAATCAGGAACGCTACCAATAGATCACAGCTAAATATTCATTTTTCCTGAGAAGGCAAAACGTCGCCAATAAACAGGAAGCTGCAACAAATGAATATTCAGCTTTTGGAACAGTAGAAACTTAGTTATTTTCTTTATTGCATTTTTTTGTCTTAAACATATATCAAATGACTTATGACTAATTCTAAGGACTGAACACTTAAAGCTACCATCTGTAATTAGATTGACTGTTGTATTCTCGCACTTCACCACTAGATGCTTTCTACGTTACTGCTGTCTGACCATGTGGGAAATTTGGTCTGATAAAAGAGAACCACAGGTGAGCCTAAACTAACTTCTCTATTTCTTTGTATTCTCTGAAATGGAGAAGTTGGTCTCAAACGATACAAACAGTTGACCAGCTGTGATATAAAACTGATTCTCACCTCGCTGGTTGACGGGGTCTTTGGCCACATATGCTACGTATTCAGCTGTGTCCTTGACGAAACATAGAGAGCAGAGTTATAGAAAGTCATGAGGAAAAATCTATAACAGGAAAAAGTCAAGAGCAGGATTAGAATCGGAAAACTGATAGAGTCAAAGGTATGAGTATTTGAGACACTACGGAAGCTGAGCTGAGGCATTGTCTGAGTCGTAATGAGATCATGCTTGTGAGAGAAAGCTCCAACCGCCTCTGAGTGGTATTCATAGGAACCGACAATGACAGAAGACAGGAAGGAAGTTAAGAAGGCAGAGGAGAAATGGAAACAAGCCAGAGGTCGTGTCCCATTTCTGTTCAAATGCCTCCTCAACTCCTCAGCTGTTTGCCCCGCCCACAAAGAGAAAGAGCCATAGAGGAGAGCGGCGGGCTTCTTCCGATAGGCTCGCTCATCTCAGAAGACATGATTGACGGCTGAGGAGTCGAGGAGGCGAGCGAAGAGACAAGGGGACGCAGCCAGAGAAGACAGAGAAAGGCTTGGGTGACTCACGGGGTCTCCTCCAGAGGCGAAGGAGATGGACTGCATGTGATGATTGGCGATTATCTGTGGAGAGAGAGACAGAGAGAGAGAGACAGAGGGGGGAGAGGGGCGGTGGGAGTGAAGTGTATGGGACATGAGATGAGGCCATGTGTATGAAGACACCAACGCACAACATGGTAAAGTCCTGTACTCTTCCAGTGAGGCTGTAGCGGACGCGCTTTGTAAACACCAAGTACAGACAATGAATGAGACGTCTCTTTAACAGTGGCAGAATCAATACAACACTTGCAAATGGATAACGAGAGGGCTATATTTGAGGCTGCTTTTGTGAATGGGCTTGAGAGAGGGTAGAGAGAGGGGCGTATTTATTACACTGTGGGGGCTAACACACTATATTCATGAGGATCTGCCGCTCTTATGTGAACAAAAATATAATAAATCCTTTCAGGTTCAGATGGGATAAAGTAGGTTAAGGTTAGGGCAAGGTTAAGGCCATCGTATGTAAACTATGTGGCCAAAATATACTAAAATACAAGCATGTTTGTTCAGTTACAATAAAAAAACATGCATCTTCAGTCTGAGTGGACTTACATCTGAACAAAACTGACTGTTATTTAGCCTTGAGAAGGGCGTCCTCCCACTTGTTTCCATAGAAATCTTGTTCCTTTCACTATAATATTACACAGTATAGATTAACACATACCTGTCTATATGGAGACTGCTTTCAAGTATAGTTTTAACTTTCAATTGAAGGTTGAAATCAACTAGGTGACTTTCCTCAAAAAAATTAAATATCATTACATTTTAAGCAAGCTGATTACTGTTACAATCGGTGTCCAGGAAATGAATGCAAGTCAATGTGCTGCCCCAAAAAGCACAGATACTCTCCCTGTGTGCGTTTGTCTGTACAGTGCATTAATGTGTAGGCTGCTCTGCTCCCTGTATACAATCTCCCCAAAGAAATATAGATCGTTCAGCAGCTATTAACTCATTAGAGGTCTAGCAGGAGGATCAAGTTGAGCCCCAGGGCGGGACAGGGATGAGGATAATGGTTAAAAGGAATTTGGCCTGCATCAAAGACCCGATCAGGCAAACACTACAGCAGATTTAAATATAGCTTCAACATTTTAAACATATCAATAAACATATTCTTTGAAAACAGTATTGCATTTGACCATCCTGACACATTATGATCACAGTTACATTATATAATTACACAGATTCTTGCACATTATAGTATTTTAGGAGGCATATATCAGCTATTCATATCAACTTTCTTTTGAGTTATATGAAATGTATGATCAGTGTTAACAGAGAATCCACCATTGAGACTATTTTTGGCAATGTCTGCTTAGTAACAAAGTGTAAATGTATAAAACTTGTATTTAATATTCTTGTCATTACCATAGACTAGGCACATTTTGTGCTTGGATGTTCAATAGATTCATTTGCAGTGTCCTTGGCAATACCCAAGAACCAGACATATTTCATCAAAATTAAAAGCACTGAACAGACATTAAGAGGCTTGTTTGAAATAAGGACCATGGAGTTCTCATTTGGCTGTTTTTTCTAATATACTTTGAGTACAAAAAAGCAGAGAGTGTGAAGTGTTTTCAGTCTAACCTGTTTGCAGTCTGAGGCCAGCAGGTTGAGGCTGCTGGTCGAGATGGTGAGGCTGATTGTCATGCCGGCAAACTGCAGGTTACTCTTTCCAAGGATGGACGATAGGCAACGAGAAGAAGGCTGGAAAAACAAGATAAAAACTATCAGTAAAATCAGTAATCAGTAAAATTTGATTAAAAAATCTATACAATGTAATAATCTATACAATGGGACAATTTCTCTCTATATCTCTCCATATATTTAAAGCTGTTAATGTCTATGTAATCCCTCAGTTATCCAGGTAGCAAAAAACAATTAAATTCTGTCAACTGGAAAAATGTTTTAGAGTTTGATCGCTCCTCTGAGTGTTCTGAAGAACTTTGACAGAACTTTTCTTTCTTTCTGAAATTTCTTTGCTATATAACAATTGTCACTTTTAAGTTTTTAAACCTCACTGTTTTTTTATATTTTATATTATTTGATGTTTTGTTATGAAAAATAAACTTGAATATATTGGAAAAATGCAAAGTTCCAAATGCATAGATCAATGGAACAATGGTATGAAGCTCTACAGTCATGACTTTCAGCTTCCTGTTATATGTAACACTTTGATTACTTTTATCGTTCAAAAGATAAAATATTTATTGGATTACTCTTAAATTGTTTCATCACTATGGGATTGGTTCTAATTTTTATTCAGTATGAAAACAAAAGTTAAACCTCTGTGAAGAACAAAACGAAGAGCACAGGGAACTAGATTTCCTAAGCACAGTTAGCTTGTGGCTAACCACCTCTGACTTACCTAAAATAAACACACAGATCCATGGAGTCGCACAATACAAGAGTTGTACTTGTACTAGTTAGTGACTACAACAAATATGTGAATGTGGAAATGCCTTTGTGTGGGGGAGTGGGAGAACAGCTGCAATTGTGAAAGTAATCTCGTCTTCAAGGCCAACTGTGACCGATGAGGAGATGCCAAAAGTGTGGGTCAGATAGCAGCCCGTCTGTGCCAGCGTCAGGCTGCTGGCCCCGCTCCAGAGCAGCTCTCAAATAAAGTACATCGTGAGAATCTCCAGCAGCATCAGTGCAGAAACATCAGTGCCGCATTAAAGTGCATCAGACTGAGGTTAGACTACTCTTTTCATTAACACATAGGGCCAGTTAACATCATTATCGAAGAGGTTACCGCTACTGTCATCATTAAATCTTATGTAGCTTTTTTTGGTTTGTTATAATGAAGTTTATATTTGCACTTCCTGTTAGAACAAATGCAACAGATATGAAATACATACAAGTAGAGACAATCTCGCAACCATGGTGGACAAGGGTCAACTAAACAGCACGGTTATGATTAGACTATTACAAAAATAAATTACACCTTAATTTTGAGAGTCAATAAAATGCCTCACTTTAAATTGAATAGATAAGATAGTTTGGTGTTGATGACATAGGCAGAAGTATCCCATTTTATGCAGTTTTACTTTCTGTATTTTCATATTTTCAACAAAGAACTTTTTTTTTTAACCTGACAAATTGCCTCTTAACTGATGTAAAACTATGATTAATATTTACTTCAGATACTGTACCACCAAATAAGATAATAAGAAAAACATGAGAGCCTGTCATATGCACTTTAACCTCAGTCCAGCTAAATCAGAACATTTTGACCAGTCCAGTCTATTCTTGTTGGAGACTGCGTTTCGTCTGCACGGCCAGACATTCCTCGGTCAAACTGGGGAAAAGGAGCAATGTTCTGGATTTCAACCACCTGTTTTATGGACTGTTTGGGTGGATGTTTTTAGCATTACAGGAATATTGTTTTCAGACCCTCTGGCAGCCGTGCCCGCTAATCTACTGTACAGGGCTACTTGGGCTGGCTCCTCACCACTCCACGTCTTAAGCCTCCCTTGTGACAATAAGCGAGGGAAAAGACAGAGATGAGAGAGATTGGTAATTACCTGCAAGTAGCTGGCTAACCACAGCAAAACCGAGACAGATGTGTGTGTATGTGTGCAGAAACAGTGGGACGGGATAGCCAGCTGACCACAGAATGGATAATCAAACTAAATCCAGCTCTTATGCACAGGCCCTTTCCACTGCTGCCCACTTAAAGAGTATAAATAAGTAATGGGCGTGTAGATCGTTTATGTGCTGTGTACCTTTCTCCTGCGCTGGGCTCCTTTGGCTCCTGGAACGGCTTCACACACCACAGAGATGGCCTCCCTAAAACAATCACACATTTGTTACAAAACATAACCAACAATACCATTTTTGCAACTTTATTTACACTTTTTTTCTTTTATTACTCTGATAGTTGCATTGATCTATTGGTTATATGGCGAGTAATACACGTTTTTAGCTTCAAGCACATGCACTTACTGTGAGCAGGGTCGCCTCTCCACAGATCTGACCTAGTAGCTTTGTCTAGTGATGTCACCTGCTTGTCTCCATGGAGGTAGCTAACTTTAATGCCTTAAAAACTAACTTAAATACGAAGACAACCAGGTGGCAGACAGTCCACTGGAAAAGTTAAGTAGTGCAGGGTTTTTATATTGTTCTTGTGAGCTACTGTGGATCAATAAAGTCTAAAAGTCTAAGTCTCACACTCTGTCTAAGGATTATAATTATGTGGGGTAAATGAGATCTGGCGGCAAATGACTAAGTTTATTGTGCTTGGCAATTGCCTCGACCATAATGACTCCCATCACTACGGAAACCAGAAGGAAACCACCAGGATTCCAAATGTTCAGCATTAACAGCTAAGGGACATGTACACAAATACACAAATACACATGTACACAAATACACATGTACACAAATAGACATGTGCGCAAATACACAAATAGACATTTATGCAAATACACAAACAGACTGTGTTCACAATACATAACATTTTCAAGCCAATAATTTAAAGCCAATAGTTTAAAATATAATTACTGAACCTAAACCCACTCAAACCTACAAATATTTAAAGTTTACATTTTTTTTATTCATAACTCAAAATGTCAAAAAGAAGTGCGTGGTAGATACAGGAAGTGGCAAAACTGGTCAGATTTGCTGTACAATGGTACGTGCGTGTGGCTTGTGTTTTTCTAATTCAAACCACAGTTTTGACGCTTCACACCCACATAAGATATAAAAGAGGATGGTCTTCACCTGGTGACCTGTGTCCTAGTGTTGAAGTCTAAAGCGCGCATGGACTGAAGCACCTCCACACAGCCCATGTACTGCACCAGGAAACAGGAAGATGACATGTTAGAAAACAACATTTCCTACATGGAAAACACTGTCTCTCAAGAGGACTCAAGGGGCAGATAAAAATTAGACACTTTTTCTCATGCGTCATTTAGGCAATTTCTATATTAAATATTTTAAGCAATTTAAATAAAAATAATTTATATTTTGTCAGTACTAGTATTAAAATATGTGCATATAAATAATAAGAATAAGGCTTGATACCACCCCACAAATTTAATTTTCAACACAGAATATTAGTAGTTTCTGTAGTACTGCGTACTGAGTTTTGATACTAGTTTTAGTATTGATTAGTATCTGGGGACAACCCAGCCGACATTAGAGTAGGAATATTAGTCATGCATGTGATGTAAAATGACCTTGTGAAGAGCTGATGCCAATTAACATAAACATGAATCATACTACTTCTACAGTCTTCATTTAAAAAACGCTGAACTAATTCCCCAAAGCTTAAAGAAGAAACCTGGTATTAAATTATTTCCTCTACCTCCTCCATAGTATTTTTAGAATTGGAGGATGTGGGATGTTTTAAGAGCGTAGCTGTATATTTTGAGTGGACAGTGAGTGCCAGCTCCTTACCCGTACACTGTAGGAGACTCCGGAGGTGCTGACCACATTGTCGGAGTGGAGCCAGCCGCGGGTGGGCTTGTTGACAAAGGAGCCATGGCGCGTCCACTCATCTCCCCCCAGCTGCCCCCCTTCCACGCGGGCCCTCCTGGACGCCACTCCCAGCCGGTTCATGTCCTGCAGAAGGGGGCGAGGAGGGGGAGAGGGGGCGGTTAGCACTGGGACAGAGAGGTGAGGAGGAGGGGAGGAGGAGGAGCCCGGGCTGCTCCTCTCCTCTCCCACAGACTCAACAGGTGCTGGAGGGAGGTTCTGTGGCCTGCCCATGGCCCTGAGACCAGGGAGTAGAGTGGCAGAGACCCCCAGGCGCAGAGAGGCCATCCTGGGGAAGAAGGAGCACAATGTGGTGGGGCTGTTCTCGGCTTGGCGAGGGGAGGCCGGAGGGAGCATGGGCGTGAGAGAGGAGGAGGACAGGGACGAGGGCAGGCCGGGAGAGGGAGTGAGGGGCGTGGTCGGGCTGCAGGCAGGAAACGGTGATGGGTTAGAGTTGGTTTCATCCGTGGAGCTCAGAGATTCACTGCGAAAGTGGGTGTACTTGGTTTTTGGGACAAGCTCCATTATGAATGTGCAGTGTCAGTTTTTTCATGAGAATCCAAAGCGCAGCTACTCATTTAATAAGTTTTGCTTCTGTTTTAAAAGTTTCTCTCGAGAAAGATGCCTTGCCATCTGTTTTTGGTGCTGAGAGCAAGAGACACATCCATCTGTCTGGTTATGGCTCCTCCGCTCATTAACCAGCAGCCAAAGTAGCAACCACAGAAAGTTGTGTCCACAACAGAAGAACAGTTACTGAAGGTGAAAGTCGGCTGCCCCCGTTAATGGTACAATACAGATGCAGAGATGTTAGTGCAACAGCTCTGAACATGTTGTCAACAGTTCAGTGAGCGAGGCTGGTCCTGATTTTGAATGTTGATGGCACGATCTTAGCTCCATAGAATGCTCATCTCTGAGATCTGTTGGTAAAACTATATCTGTGAAATATTTGATTTCAAATGCTCTCAGAGAGAGACTTTTCCAGCTGTTACCAGCACCATAGAGAATCGACGCAAGTGATTGTCTCTCAGCGCTCACACTGAGGGCTGAAGTCTTCATGCACTGGGATTACGTGTGTGTGTTGGCATGTGCGCAGAAGCATTTGTGAAGACTCCTCTTGGCAGCTCCTTCCCGCTCGTCACAGGCCCATAAAAATCCTATTATCAGCCAACGAGGAGCTCTCACAGAGCGCCGCACACTGACAACACCTAGCAACAAACAATGCACAGCACCGATTGGTTGATTTTGTAGTTGCAGAGTGCAATGATGTCCAGAACAGCTAAAGATTAGAAAGAGACATCATGGTGTACGACTATGTATGACAGGTAGTCACCATGTTCCAAAGCTCTCCCTCTCTTCACTCCCTCTCTCTCTTCCTCCACACTATCTCATGGCCTCTCTGAATCGCCTGTGCCTGCTCCCTGGCCTCCTCCTCATCCCTCCTCTTCCAGATTACTTCTGGCTCTTTGCCATTCGCTACACTTTTGATTCCTTTTTCTCTGTCCGTGCGCTTCTCTTGGAAGTCCTCTCTTTTTCTCCACACAATGTAGTCAGCGAGCCTCTGCCGCTCCAGCTCCTCAGCCTTCTCTCTGGCCACTACTTCCTCTCTCCTCTTCCAGATAATCTCTCTCTCCCCCTCTCCCCCTCCCTCGTCTGCTCGCCCGTTCTCCAGGCTGTCCTGTTTAACAGTCCCTCTCTTCAGTAAAATAAGTGTTAGACAAGTGTAATGGTTAGATTCTGGGTGTCTAGAAGATGCACATGGTTATCCTTATTATACACTCAAAAGAAGATTAGTGAAAACTGGGTAATATTTTCCCAACAGCGCAGGACCTCTTCCTGACTCAAGTTCCTGATATGGCTGAAGGAGTGAGGCTGCTGTGGTTTAAGTGGGTTCTCTAAAAGTGGCAATGTTGGTCAGAGCACCATTCGAAGCGTTACATGTGTGTGGACACTGCAGCAGCACGTGGTGATGTAACTCTACAGAATGTAGGTCATTGGCTGACGACTGGGTTTGTTATGATGGTTATGAGACCTGATTAGTCCAGTTTGAACGAATAACTCATGTTCCCTGAACAGCAGTAAAACTACTTCAAACTGAATGCTTTATCAGCAGCACATATACTGGAGTTATAAAGAGCTCTGCTGCAACCATGTCTTACATGCACCATGACACCCTGCCTTGTTTACACCAAGTTCCCTAGTCATTTACCTGAGAGAATAACATCAGCCCCAAATCAAATACTCCAAGGAAAGGTTTTCTGTTCACCAAGGCTTCGCTCTGTATCTAAGGCCAAACTGATCAGTCTTTAGCTCTTTGATCAACTACAAACTACAACACAAAAACGAACTTTCTGCATAGTCCAGCCTATAAGGCAAACAACAGTCTGTTTACAATAACAGTCTCCTGTGAAGTCCCAACAGTCTGACTCAGTACAGCGTACACCTGCAGCTCAGAGCCATATTTACACACTGTGACCTTTCACCTGACAGAGCACACGCCTTAAAGTCGTGGACTCATTTGGCTTGAGTTGGAGAAACACCAAACACTGAGCAGAACAGCCTGTAGTGGGAGCAGAATGTATCATGAAGGAACAGTCGCCTACACCAGTCTAGCACCACAGACACTCAGTCTAGCATTCAAGCTAGTGGTCCATCTGCTGTTGGCTGGAAAGCACCATTAAGCCTCCAGTCACAAGCACAGCAGAAGACTGAAGACCCCCAAACTGTACAGAAGTATGGCTGAAACAGTCACAAAGGACACTGATTTGGATAAGGGCATGCATTAAACAGGAGACTGTACACAAACCTTAAAAATTTATAAATGCTGTAAGTTTATTTCTAAAAAGGCAAAAGTATTAAACGTGCATTGGTAAACCCAGGGTGTTTGAAAAAGGAGTAAGAGCCCTGGTGTTAATGCCTGAAACACAGTGTAGGTCCGGTGTAGCAGATGCAGTGACCTCTGTGAGGCCAATTTGCCTCCACACAGATAAAGACACTGCTAATGATGCTCATGGAACTAATGAAGCTAATGTTTACTGATTAGTGATTAGTGATTAGTGATCAGTGCATCTGCACTAATATGTACTAGTGAGCTCAGTCACACAATCTAATGAGTCCCGTCGTACTGATCACAGGATCAGTTTGACTGATGAAGATGTTCTTTTGGGGAACGGGAGGGAGGCAGGTGACCTGAAACAACCCTGAATCTCGGAGACTGCTGCGCTCCGTAAGAACAAAGATTGTTGGCTGAAAAGAGTAGAAACGAGCCAGACAACAATAATATATACAGTTAGTTCATAAAAAGCACCTTTTGAAGAAGACAACAACAGATATTTTGCCTGCTGTTCCAGCACGTTACTATGACAACAGACATAAAGAACAGGCTATCTGTCTGCTGAAGTCATGTACAGAAGTCCGACAGCAAGAGTTTTCATTCAAGCGTATAATGTTAATGGTTCAGTTAAAGTGGCAGGGAGTAGATGCTGCATCAAAGACTCAACATTAAACCTCAATGAGAGGAAAAACTCTTGGCTCCAACAACAATCAATAAGAAGCAGGAAGTGATCAAAGTTTGACCAGCATCACAGCACAGAAAGCCCAATCAATGTAGACATCCCAAGACCGGCCACATGCACCCACTTCAACATCTGCATGTTTGATAACAGACACACGATGGAAAACCAGCTTTACAGGACAACGCTATTGTTGTGAAAACCTTGCATAAAACAACCTGAATTAATTGCAGTCAAAAACAACAATGCAACACATCAATAGTTAAGAGAACAAGAAATAAAGGAATTGACCAAAAATGTACAGTCTATTTTACAAATATGAAAACTTTTTTTGCCTATACAGTATAAAAATCAAAATTCAACACTGATTTTGCCTCTCTAGTGAATGGCAGCTCAGTTAAGAGTTTATTTTGGTTTGGAGAGCAGGCGGTTGATTCTCCATGGTGATGATACAGCTGGTTCAGAAGTGACATGAAAAGCACATGAATGTTTAAAGAGGCAGGGCAGTCCGGTCACTCGTCCTCTGCTTCCCCTCTCTCCTCCTCGTGGCTCCGCTCTGGTCCCTACACTCCCAGGGAAACGCGCTCCTCCGCTGATCGCTTCTTCCGCTCGGTTAATTCACTTATTCAAACCCGGCTTCTTCTCTCCATCAATGCTCCGGTCGCTCGCTCCTCTGCCTCTCCTCTCTCTTCCTCAGCAGATGGTGGAATGGCACAGCTCCCAAAGCGGACAATGGCACTCCTTCATTGTGCTCCTCCTGCCCTCATGTCTCTCCCTCTCTCTCTCTCTGTCTCTCCACCTCTTGTTTGTTGAAAGGAAGAGCAAACTGTCAGTCCTCCCCCTCCTCTTCCTCCCTGTCTGGGTGGGTGATGCTGCCTCCCATGCTCTCT
>KN506381.1:25881-37049 GCA_000787155.1 Scartelaos histophorus
AGTGTGTTTTTCAGACCAGCTGTTGATGGACCCTACATTCCATCAGAGAGATAACTTGACCATATGATATCATGACAGTGGGCATAGGTCTGAGCAGTGTGGCTGACTCTGATAAGACTTTGAGCCAATAACTTAAACCCACCTCAATCATCTGAGTGAAAGTCTCTATTTCAGTTTATCTAGAACATGCTTCTGTAACCGTGGTGATGTAACACTTGTGGTGAGCATACCACTTTTGGTGATGCAGAAGTTTTGTGGTTCCCATTTGTTAATTTTGAGTCAAATGTATTGACACTTTTGTTCTACTGAGAATGAGTTCTTCTCTCATAATAATAATGCATTTGTTTTACACAGCACTTTCCCAGACGCTCAAAGTCACTTTATAATTTCATGCATTATTGATTCACTCCATATTGGTGCCAACTACCATTGTTGCCAGAGCTGCCCCCTGGCTGTTAATTGGAACCATTGGTCATCAACCACCACCAATCACTGCCTCAAACACCACACTCTAGGCAACATGGCCGAAGTGTCTTGCCTATGAACACAACAACAGAGTGCTAGAGCCTCTGCTGCCTGACTATGGCACTGTGGTCTTTCCAGCAGTCGTCCACCCAAGTACTAACCAGGCTCACCCAGCCCTGATTAAGTTACCATATCAGATGAGACTGAGCACTGACGAGCTGTGGTCACATAGAAATCTGGTTTAGTGTGTGAGACCCTGTATAGTCCTGTTATAGATGTGGTTTAGAACTGGTGGTACTCGGAAAGTCAAATATTTTCTTAGGTCAGAGAGTTCTTGTGACAATACTGAGAAGCGATGGTCTAGAAATAGTCTGTTGTCTTTCATTCATTCACCTCTCACTCTTTCACACTGATCCTGTTTCAACAAGTGTGTTTGTCTTATCTGCTCCATCAATACAATTTGGACTGAAAAAATAGCACAACGTGAGCAAAATTTACTGTGCATAAAGATGTAGAGATACATCCAATCACACACTGCAATAACAACTTAAACTTGGTCTGTGGATATCATTTACAGGCTATAGGCTAAAGCTATAGGCTTAGAATTGATAATTCATGGCTGTTCTATAATCAAAGCAAGTACAATTATGTCAGTTTTCTAATACATAGTTACATAGATGTAAGGTAAAACGTTATCCAAATCTATTGCAGAGCAGCTGTGGGAAACAGAATATGGGTTTGTGTAGTTGGGCCTTTATAACATATTTACATAACAGAACACTGGCTGCTTTACCTGGCAACTTCTTGGCCCTAAATAAGTTATGAATGCATTTTAAGCCTAGCTCGTATGCCAGTGTGCTCCTGACCAAGTTTGCACACAAACACCACACAGTACTTTGTCTAAATCTTAACGCACGACTGTACAGCGCAGAACAAAGCTCTGCTCTGAGGCTGATTAGAGCGCACCCCCTGAACTTTTCTCTGTGCGTTTGTTGGTTACGTTACTATTACAGCTAAATATTGGCGTCCAGCATGCGCAGTAATCCAAACCATGCCCCCGAAAGTGTGGTCAACTTAGAAGAGGAACTTACCAGCTCTCCTTTCCCTCGAGACGCCCCTCCTGCCCACCAAACTCTGGCTCCACAAACTCAAGCTCGGTTTCATCTAACGGATAATAACCTCGGTGGCTTTGTCGCCGGACGTAAGAGTTTTGATAAACTTTGTCCGAGATTGGTAAAAACTTCTTCTTTCCTCTGTCTTTCCTTCCTCCTCCCCTGCCTCCCCCTCCACGGTCACGACACAAGTCACTTCCGCGAACAAATGGTAACGTCATCTGGCGGCCGCACTACTGTGCGCGCTTCTGTGTGCGTAAAGTGGTCCTCTCTGCACCTGGCCTTTTCAGAGTGCACTTCTATAGTAAAAGTTGGCTCAAAGAGGATTTAAGCCTTTAACCACACAGTCTACCACAAATAAAATCGTATTCATTACATGTACCCCTATAAAAGCAGAAGTGAGAACGATGTTGATTCTGCTTCTTAATATTTATTTTAACATTTAGTTTTTATTATATATTGCCCATCAGGTTTTAGTATGTTGTCTAGGCATGTTATAACAAGACAGGTCTGATTATCCTACACTAAACCACATATGTAAATATGCATTATAATAAGACCTAAATAGCTTATTTTACTCTGTGTGTCTATCAAAATAAGTTGTCAGATCTGACCGTCTGATTCAGAGAAAAACTGTTTATCAGCGAGACAATATTTTTCTACATTATAATACGCCATCCAGAGGCAGTTTGGAGAGCAGCAGCTCTGGTTCCAGTGAAGCCATCCGGCCAGCAGGGGCGAGCGAGTCTCTGCTTCTCCACAACAAAAGGCACTTCTGCTGTTCTGTTCATGAAAAGGCTCCAGGAGCTGCAAACCGCACCGTGGCAGCTTATTATTCACCTTGATATATCTGCTGCATATTGTAAATAAAAAGTGTAAAGTTGAGGTCATATTTTGTCAGTTCATTTCCGTGTTAAAAATTTACCCTCTGGTGATTGGTCAACGCGCATCTCACAAGATTCATTGTGGATTGTGATTGGCTCCCGCGGCTGCGCCTTGCGAAACCCTCTCCGCGCCGTGCGTAACAACAACCGGTGTGCTGCTGTGAAGGAGACATGTAACTCCGTACAGGACATGTAACTCCCTACGAGGACATGAGGACCACAGTGAGTGGGTTTAATGCTCTGTTTGTGCCTTTACTAACAAAGAATCACAGGCGTCTCCCAAAGTGGAGTTAGCAGAGGCGCCGCTGGTGGAGCTGAGAGGTTCGACACCATCGCTACTACAGAGCTTGAATTACCAAACATTACTTACGTGTTTATATGTGAAGAACAAAAGTGCGTGCAACAATGTACATTTCTGATATTATTTTGTGATATTATTCCCACATTGCTATATAGTAACAATGATCGTACTTTGAAGCTGACATTTGATGTAGCTTAAAGGCTCCATACATTATTATTTTCTGATCTAAGTTATAATGCTGCTTTCTTATCAGAGACATACCTTGAACAGAAACCCTAAACACTAATCCTGAATATTTAGGCTGAGTTCTTCTCTCAAACAGAAGATGCTCTGTTCCACCTTATGAGGTCATGTGCTCCACTGTGTTTTTCAAGTCCATACTTCTTCACTAGAATCATTTGGACAATTTCAGCCCTACTCAGTCTAACCTGAACAGTCAAAGGTTGCCATTCATTTGAAAATAGTGCTTCATGACATGTCAGAGCTGAAAACGTGTGAATGAAACAAAACACAACTCAGAGTCCGAGGTATGTTTTTAATGAGCTAGCAGCTTTATAGCGTAGCTAAAAGCTCACAAGAGTCATTTTTATAATATAGCTCATTTAAAGCTAACTCTGTGATTCTCTCACAGGAGGGCACGTCCTGAGATGATCCTGGGGCAGATATTGGCACTGTGTATTTGGACACATCTCATGGGATCTTAATGTTAATGTAAGAAAAATAAAGCACATGCACACTAAAATGCAAATATCACATCTTTGCTACAACATGCCTGTTTTGAATGTCATGATGCACAATAGTCACCTGAATTGTTTTATCCATCAAAGTAGATCTGTAGGCCGTAAGCTAAAGGATAATATATAAATAGCACTCAGAAGTTCACGTAAAAAAAAACATTATATGTACAAAAAAGCTCACTAAATCCATGCCTTCTCACTTCTTATGTGTAAACATTGACAATTTAGACCACTTAAAATGATTAATTGCCTAAACAATTATTAGTCTATCCTGATTTTGTGTTTTTTCTTCCAGTATTTATAAATATCAGTTCTTATTATTTTATGATTTACAAGGATTCAGCAGATTTTTGCATTAGTGTGTTCTTTCTCTTGCAGTGTGGGTATTTACCAGTTGAGTCGAGCAGTGGTGCGAGTGAGGAGACTGGCAGCTCATCTCTGCACCTCGACCATGGCAACCACAACAGGCAGCCCTCTGTCTCCTGTGGTCGACGGGGACACACCCACTGCAGCCATCGTCATCATTGGTGACGAAATTCTCAAGGTAACACAGTCTTTTGTGTAAATTTATTTCTCAAAAGTTCTGATTTTCATCTACATATGATGTGTCTTGGGGAGTAGCCTTGGCATTTTCATTTGACTTGGCAGTATCCTTGGCCTTAAATGAAAATAGTATCATATTTATATCAAGCATAGTGATTTGCATATTTTGCCCTTGGTTGTGTCAAAGTGAAAAGAAAGCTTGTGCTTTTAGACACTATTTTACTATTAGGTTGTGTTCAAACTTTGACTTCACAGTTTAGTCCTTTTGTAGACATGGTTTGGATCTGTTCTAGTGGTCTCTTCATGTTTAGTGCCCTTTTTAATTGTGTCTCAGATAGTAATCACAGTGCAGAGACTGAAATCTGTTTCTGTGCACACACTAACATTTTTCCGATAGGCGTTATGCATATGGTTATAGTTAGAAAATGATTGTCAGTGTAATGTTACCACAAAGCATTCAAACGCAACATGTGTGCAAGTGTACACATAGCCTAAATCAGTTTCACTGAGACAAATAGAACATATTATGACATTTTTTCTGATCTTATTCTTATTTTCTAGGGCCATACTGTGGACACCAACAGTGCCTTTCTAACACGCAAACTGCGTAAACTTGGCGTGTCTGTGCAGCGTATATCAGTCATACCAGACGTCCAGGAGGTGATTTCCAGTGAAGTGGCGCTCCTCTCGCCTCAGTACACCCACGTCATCACTTCCGGAGGCATTGGCCCCACTCACGATGATGTCACATTTGAAAGCATCGCCAAAGCGTTTAAGGAGGATCTGCACCCACACCCCGAGCTCAGCCAGCTGGTCAAGGAGTTTTTTGGAACTGTAGATAAAGACAGTGCTGCTATGAAGTTGGCCATGGTGCCTCGCTCAGCTAAACTCAACTACGGCACCGACCCTCAAACAGGAAAACTTCTCCGCTATCCACTTGTATGTATACACAACCAATCAGCCATGTCACTGCGAATGTTATCAGTGCGGTATAAAGTCTACATACATTGTTTTTGTTATGTCATGATAAAGTGACATTTAAAAAGTTTTTCTCATTCTAGCAGCTCAAGATGTTGCCACTCAAAAAAGGTTCAGCCTTCAGTTTTTTCCCCTTTCTAATCAAACCTCATGGTGAAGAAGCAATGTGGAAAAAGCTTTCCTTGTACAATGAAATTCTTATTGAGTTGTCCACACTGAATGCCATAAAAGGCAAAAATTGTTTATTAAGATTACAAGTGCATTTGCATATTTGTCTCTATAATGCAAAATATTCCTTCTAAACTCTATATAATGCCTTTAAGTAGTCGCTGAAAAACACATTTAATTTGAGTGTAATAACAGCTGTCCTTTCCTCTCAGGTCAGTGTGCATAACGTGTACATTTTCCCTGGGATCCCGTCTCTGTTGGAGAGGGCTTTTAATGGACTGGAGCAGCTTTTTGTCAGTGCTGGCACCACATTTCATACTCGAGAGGTAAAACAATCGGGATCTTGATTTTTATTTTAAAGGTGTAACTACTCGTGAAGTTACACCTTTAAAACCTCCACCTGGTGGTTTCCATGGCGATGTTATTGCTTTGACTGGATTTTCCTCAATAAGGCATTAAATACTTGTACTTATTTCATTACAGATGTTGAACTAACTAACTAACTATGTTTATATTGCACAGAAATATTTTAGAGGTGGTGGACCCTCCTCCCAAAAAGTTACATAGTGCCCCTCTAACTTGCAATTGATTTGTAAACTTTTGTCGCAGGTATTTGTAGATGCAGATGAAGCGGAGATCGCTCCTGTCCTAACTAAACTTCAGGCAGACTGGGGTCGTAGGGTGGCTCTAGGCTCGTACCCGGACTGGCTGAGTAACTACCACAAAGTGCGGCTGGTCCTGGACTCCAACAGCACTGAGGAGGTGGAGAAGGCCTGGACACAGCTGCTCCAAGCTCTGCCAGAGGGGAGCGTGGTGCCCCTGGTTACTGACCCGGTGTCTCTTTCCACAGCTGAGGTTTACTCTCTGGCAAACAATGGTAAGAGCATAGACAAAAACTACAGTCAGATGGAGAACAATGATTCTGTGCAAAAGCAGGTTATCCATGAGATTTGGAATTATTGGATTGTTACCAAAGCCATTCATCATTTTAAACCAAATATTTTATTTTTTGTATGGGGAAAAGTCACATAATAGGAAGTTGAAACTCTTGAATAAAAAGCAAAAATATTCAAATAGACATCTTAAAATTGCCCTATAAGTGTTGAAATGTGCGTTGAAAAATGCACATTCTTGACTTATCTATCACAACACTGTGTTAAGTTGCAGTACTTTGGCCATCGGAGAATTTTTGTCTGAAAAATATATCGGTTTCTCCTCAATCTCGCTGCAGCCTATGAGAAGAAAACACAATTTTATTTATGTGGGTAATATCCGAGATGCCGTTGTGCAGGCCTCCAGTTCTGATATAAAGAATGGAAAAGATTAAGAAGAAATATCTCTTAAAGTAAAACAAAAAAGTTTCAACCATCACTCTCTTTTAACAACTGGCTTGGATTGTTAATGTTAGTGATTTAGAGTATTATTCATTCACTCCATGGTCCCACCTTATTCTTAGATGAGGTGATGTAAAGTGTCTTGCTTAATGACACAAAAGGCGCTCTGCCACATGAGCTATTAACTCTCATGGTTTATACTTTAATAAGTCTTTGATTGATTTGATAGATTGAATGATATTTTTACAGGTACTGCTTTAGGCGGCAAAGTGCTGTCTGCATTAAAAACCATTGAACGTGCTCTGGATCAGTATTCAACGGAGGAGCTCTGTGTGGGCTTCAATGGAGGCAAAGACTGCACCGCGCTGCTACATCTCTACTACGCGGCACTCAAACGGTAACAGCCAACGTGCAAAAAGACCACGCTAACAAAAAGTTATTAACCCAGGTGTGATGGTGTGCTGTTCATTGACTTTTCATTTGCTGCAGGCGCTACCCAGATGCCAAGGACAAGGTGAAAGCTCTCTACATTCGAATTGTTTCCCCATTCCCAGAGATGGAGAGGTTTCTTCAGGACACAATCAAACGGTAAACTCCATTTTAAAGTGATATGTCATGTCTCCCTACTTTGCGGCCCAACTTCCTTGTTTTTTAGCCTTGGACAAAAAATAGAGCGTAATTTTATCTTTAGTTTTTATTATATAGGTCAAATGTGTCTTTTACATTTTCAGCCTTCTAATATTGTTTGTATGGCTAAAGCGTATGCCTGAGTTTTTGGGGTCAATGACGTATATTTTAACAGACAATATTTGAACTTTTTCAAATATTTACAATATCAGGTTTGCATATATTAAGCATTTTTTGTGCTTTTTTAAGTAACTTTAAAAAATGTCATGTGGTGCGACAGAAAATAACCTTAAAATGGTTTTATTTTGTAAAACATGGTTGAGATGTTAATGTAAGTTCTGAATAATATGAACATGATACTGTGTTGATATATAACATGATGTTTGAAAAAATGGACCTGCTCTGACAATTTGTTTGAATATTATGGGGGAAATATCTGTTCAAGAAAGATGAAATTTCATGTGGGACAAAACACTTCAGAAAATATGCCAAAAAAGAAAGAAAATACATTTGATAAGAGTAATTTTAAAGAAGTTTAAAAATCATGAGTTAAGGGCAGACGGTCGCACCACATGACATTTTAACATTTTAAGTATAAAAAACATGCAGAATAACTTTATTATGAAATTTGAACCTTTTTACCTGAAGAAATTGCACCTGGACAAACATCATGTCATTGACCATTGATTGTGACACACACACACACACACACACACACACAAACACACATACACTTGTATATATATTAGGGGAAGCTACTGTTGCCCTCCAATGAGTTGACAATTGTAATTTGATATATGATTCTGCAGTTAATTACGTTTTTATCAACTCCTGTCTGTCCCACAGTGACTTATAAGTTCTCTTTGTTTAGCAGTACATAAATTGTTTCAAATAATCTTGATTGTGATTTGTTTAGATAATTAAGCATCATTAATTTGAGAAACCTTGTTAGAATAATTCATACTTAGACTCATATTCATTAAATGTGACGTCTTCTCCGGTGCAGTTATGACCTGGAGCTGTTCTCGGTGGAGGGCAGTATTCGTCAGGCCCTCAGTGACGTGCAGGAGAGGAGGCCGGAGCTGAAGGCCGTTCTGATGGGCACCAGGAGAAGTGACCCCTACTCTCTGACCCTCACACCCATGTGCCCCACGGACCCGGGCTGGCCCACCTACATGAGGGTCAACCCATTACTGGTAACTCATCAAACAGAACCTGGTAGCGGTCCCAACTCTGACCAGTGCGAACAGTCGATGAGTCCTTAGGTTTAGCAGATTCAGATTCAGACAAGCTTATTAAACTCACCAGTTAGTTAGAGCAGTAAAAAAACATGGTGACAAGTGTTATGTGGTGTGTGAGTTGGAGAAGTTACTGGAGCAGATCAGCCTCGGCCTTGTTAGTTCAGCTCTGGCTCCAGTAGTACCACTATTATAATAAAGTTTAGTCTCATTGAGTGTCCAAAGAAGTGCTGAAGCATTACTATAATCATTAAATGTGATCTAGTTTTTCTAAATATGAGCATGTGATTTAGCGAATGTGTCAGTAAAGTGTCCCAAACTGTGCTGCCAATGTCCAGGTCCACTTTGTGATCAGTATGTGTAAGATTAGGAGTGAGTCCATCAGCGGTTCATGTTTAGATTCGATTAGATTCAGAGTGCAGATAACAATACCAAAGAGAGAAGGGACAAATTACATGTTTTCAGTCTGAAAACTCGACATCATGATCATTTTTTCCCCATTTAATTTGTTCACTGAGGCTTAACGGCTCCTATGAACATGTGAAGTGGTTATTTGCTCTCACACATTGCAGTTTATTACAATGGCTGCCTCTTATGGTGCCACTATGTCCGTTTACTTCCAGGACTGGACATACCACGACATCTGGGCTTTTCTGCGGACGTTATATGTGCCGTACTGCATCCTCTACGACAAAGGGTACGTTGGAGTAAATAGTTCATGAATTAAAAGTATGTAAAGTCAAGCAGGCGTCACATGTGTTCCAAAGGTTATACCGCCTGTTGTTTTGTTCTTTTTGTTCTTTAATCTCTGTTTTGTTTGGCAGATACACCTCACTGGGCAGTATGGACAACACTTACCGTAACCAGGCCCTGCAGACAGTGGACAGTCGTGGTGTGACGCGGTACAAACCTGCCTACCTCCTGGAGAATGAAGAAGAAGAGAGGAACTCACGTGCCTGATATCATCCGTCTCAAGTAGCTTTATATGTTCCAGTTAAAGAAAAATATCTGCACCACTATGTGTTCTTTCTGTGCATTCTGTCTTTGTCATTTAAAATAAAAACTTTAATTAATATCATTAAATTGCTTATGCACTTTTTTCAGTTTGCATTTTGGAAGCTAAGTATGGGAACAAACTGTACAATTCACTGTTCAAGTTACTTCTTAGAAACTTTTACAGAAAAGTTAAATAACTGATAAATAACTTTTATTTTTTATTTTAGCTTGAATGGACAGAAAATAATGTAAAGATATTTACAGTTTATAGTCGACCTATGTAATCACCTAATAACACATTTGTAGTTGGCGTCTTCTACCTCTGTAGATTTGGCACCTCAAACAAAACAAAAAAAGCGCATCTCTCTGATGTAATTCCCTTTGTGGACCTCACGGGCGCGTTGTTCTCACGTTTTCCATTTAGTGCTGCTGATTACAATAAATTACCTTCTCTGTTTCCAGACATGATTGAATCCAGGCGTATCGACCGCCTCCCTCCTCCTCCTCCCGCGTGGAGATTAGTGCGCGTCGCGGTGCTGGATCGATACGGGCCGATCTAATAAAGCGGGTCACTTACGGGACCACCGCGGGGCTGCACACACTGTTACACCGGCAATTACCGTCTCCAGCCCGGGCCCACTGTCCGGGTCTGTGCGCCTCGCCTGATTTATTAATAATAACAGTAATAAAGGAGGCAGTAAACACAGGACTCTTAATCAGAGCCACATTTTATGGCAGCGCCACAGACTTGACAGATATTATGGAGTTTTGGCGAAGAATTACACCCTCCAAAGTGAAATCCGCATGAACTGACACAAACTGCTCAGGCCATGTTCTTCACAAGGAATTTTACTTTGTCTTTTATTGAAAATGTGGCTGTGTGGGCTACTGTTTGCTGTAAAAAGTTAAGGAAAAAGTTAAGGTTTTGTTGATATAGGTCTTCAGCATTTCAGAAGTTTTAACCAAGAGTGTTTTTTAATTCAATTTACTGAGATTAATCATTCTACCTCAGGGTGATCACCTCAAACTGTAATAGTGGAAGAGATTGTGCAGAGTAATGGGACATGGAAGTACGAACACGATATGGCGTGTTTAATGTCTGTAACACAGTAGCTCTACCTGTTTTCAACCAACACAGAGAAACTTGGATAAACCCAAAAGTGTAAATTTTATGCAACGAATATGATGCTTTCTAATTTGAACATTGGGGCATTGTGGGCCTGTCAGTGGGACTAGGGACAGGGGCTTAAATTTCTCTGCAGGCAACTAAAACAGTGAGGCACGGTCACTCTGTATGTTGGTATTTGTCTTAAAGTAATTTTAAGAAACCCAGTGGGCCTGTATATAGACCAGGAGTTTTTATGCTGTGCAAAATGGGACTATCAATAATTCCTGTGCAAAATCATCTATATCATGAGGCAGCACATCAGGCCGTCTGGTCCTAACGTGGAAATCGCGCTCTCCTTTGGTAACACAGAGAGACTTTTGAGTCTATGTAAATGACTTCCATATCTGTCTGTATAAAGCCTAGACCAGAGCCTTGCAAATACTTTGTTCATTATCAAAGAAGCTGGAAATGAAGGAGGAGAAGGTGAGACGCTTTGACATGTGAGCTGTGACTGAGTGCAGCGTGTTTGGTGTTCATATAAAACGGAGCCTGATAATCCGGAGTTTGTCACAGCGGAGCGCAGCAGACACAATCACAGCCCCCCGCCTGGACGCGCTCTCAAGAGCCGCACGGAGCCGCGGCGCCAGCGCCGGAGCGCACGGAGCGCACGGAGCGCA
>KN506383.1:6014-23778 GCA_000787155.1 Scartelaos histophorus
ACAGCGTGGCATTAAACATTTCCATCTATTTCCAAAGAAGCAAGCAAAGGACGCTACAAAACCAAGTTACAAGTCAGATATTTGGAGAGGCGACTAAGCTGACAATGAGAATGCATGTTTTTAGGTATTTTTCTGCATTAAAATACCTGCAGTTTGTGTAATGTAAGACAAATATATAATATTAAAGGGATACTCCTGAAATTTGGACATAGGACCTCATTTACTAGTGAGGGTTATAGATGTGTGAAGACACTTTTTAAAATATTCCATCCAGTCCTTTTATTTGCAGAGGTTGCTGGTGCTAGGCTAGTGCATGTCAATGGGCTTCGTTAGCCTAACACTAAAACAGTCTTGCCTACTACACAAAACACTCGAGGCAAATCTATTATTATGCCAGACTGTCGATGTGAATGTCAGAATGTCTGAATGTCAACCCTGCATTGCATGAATTGTCACATGTTGAGGGACTATTTTCTCAACAGCAGCGGTGATATCAGTCCGCCGCTATCAGGAAGTACAACTCGCAGCTGCTGCCCAGACATAAACCCTTCAAATGCAAGGTTGGTTTTACTTCTAAAATTATTCTATCAACACAGACATTCACATCGACAGTCTGGGATAGTAACTGTTTTCCTTCTGGAGCTTTGTGGAGTAGGTAAGATTGTTTTTAGTGGCAGGCTAACAATGACCATTAACATGCGCTAGCCTAGCACCAGCAACCTCTGCAAATACAAATTAACATGCGAGCCTAGCACCACAGCAACCTGCAAATACAAAGACTGGATGGATTATTTTTAAAAAGTGTCTCCACATGTCTGCAGCACTCTGGCTCACTAGGAAATGTAGTTTTATGTCCAAAATTCCAGAGTGTCCCTTTAATGCTATACTGTGGAACATTTCAGGGAAAGCAGTAAGATCTCCATGGAGAAAATTAGGTGACAGACCCTCACACTTTTCAATGACAAGTGGTTTTATAGTTTTATAGGTTTTGCACCCAAAAATCTGACCTTTTAAGTTAGTCTGGTTTGGTCTCCATGGAGATAGGAAGGCTTAATGCCATATTGTGAAACATTCCAGACAATGCATTAACATCTGCATGAAGAAAAGCATTTGATGGACCCTCCATTATTACGCAAAATCAACTTTTTGGAGTTTTCTACCATGTTTAAAAGGTGTTCCCTCATCAAAAACATGCCTGAAGAGGTTTTAGATGTTATCTATGCATGTTTGAGTAATCTAGCAATCTCTCCCAGGCCCTATTTGAACCCTCTCACAGTTGGCAGTGTGACCCTGTGCAATGCTGAAACCACAAGTCCACAGCTCTGGAAAAAAATAAGAGACAACTACATTTTTTTTTTTCCCTGAAATCAGTATCTGTACATGTCTGACAGCCGTTCTATTCCAGCGTCTGTTGAATCCAACACAAGCTCAGCTCATTCTGCTTCATGAGGCACTGATGAGGTGATCACCTGAACCAAATTTAAGGAGGAAAAGGATAAAACCCACTGCTGTGTTCATGAAAGCTGCGATGTGGCTTATTCCAACAAATATTGATTTCTGAACTCTTCCTTAGTTATAGTGTTGTTTGAAAATGAATCTGATCTTTTTTTCTTTGCATGATTTGAGCTCTGAAATGATTGCATCTTTTTAGTTATTTTGACCATTTGCATTTTTCCTCAAACACAAACCTTAAAGTACTGTAGTAAAATCAGGGAAGCTGAACATTTTGCTGTGGTCTCTTATTTTTTACCAGAGCTGTATATTGCAAAAAAGCTTGGTCAAAATTAAACATATAAACACTTAATTCTATCAGAAAATGACTTAACACTAGTGAAATTATCTGTCCATGCAGCAAGATCGTTTTACTTGACAAGTTATTATCTTAAAATAAACTCCCTGTAGACTAGAAGGAAGCAGTTTCTAGTAAGTAGATAATAAATGTGAAACCAAGATGAATAACCTGATGTAGGTTTTGAAATCTTGCCCAGATCAGAGAAATTTGCAGTGGATGAAACCCATGCTCCACTCATCACAAAAGCATGACAACTTTACCAACCTGATCCGATGCGTTGTAGTTTCATTAGCGAGATATGCACTGATTGTGTTGCGATAGTGCTCTGAAGGGGGAGCTCTTTCAGAAGTGGACTGTTACTGCCACGCTGCTCCGTCGAGAGACCCAGGAAATCGTTTTGTCTGTTGGCTTCAAACTGCTGAATTGTGCTGTAAAAGTGTCGCTGTGCAAGCCTGCTGCAGTATTCTGTTCATATATCAGTGTTGTAAAACTGTGTAAAGACCTCAATATGTAATGAGGGTTCTTTACTTTCAGATACAAGTTATTATTTCTTTCATCTGATATAGACTTCTTTTACTTACTGATATTTCTTCTTTTCTTTAATCTTTCTCAGCGTTATTTTTGATCACTCCTCTGCTGTTCGGCTGCGTCTCTGTAACCAAAAGAATTTCCCCTTGAGCATGAATAAAAGTAATTCTGATTCTGAAAGAGACTAAACTGAAACTTGCACTTATTTAGGGACATGCCAATACCGGTATTGACATTCAGAAGATTTACAGTTTTCAAATCCCCCCAGTCTTCAGTCCCTCGTTCTCAGTCTGTTGGTGGTGGTCAGCTGCTTCCGTCGCTACAGCTGCCCCGGGGCCTGACGTGGCTACAGATCTGTGGATGTGACCTCTGTGAACTCACCGGTGTGTGACATGTGAAGTCCAGCGTGAGCCCGTAGACTTTCTGTGTGGTTTATTATGTGTCAGTGTAATAGTGCGGTAATTATGTGCTGGAGCAGTGGAATCCAAATAAAAGTTGCTGGTCGGGGATGTGGTTTTAAAATGTCTGCTCTGGTCTTTAATAATTCAGACTCCTCAGCTGATCGTCTGCTCTGGATAAAGATAGATTATTGTCTCAAATGTTTTTCCACTTGCACTTAGTAAATTCATATTAGTAGATTCATATTTTATTAAGTACATGAGAAGAAATGGAGCTAGCGCAACTAACTTCGCTCCCGAATACCTCACCGCTTCTCCGGAGTTTACCTCCTCGCTTCTCTCCGAATACACCTCTTCATCCGGGGCCCCCTACCAGAGGTTGCATTAGACTTTATCATCGCCCATCATGTTGACGGACAGGGCCGCAAAAATTCCATCATCCACTATTATTATCCGTCAGTTTATTTTAAAATGTTAATGATAATGTAGGCCTATATGATAATGATAAGACATATATTTAATAACTTGTGTTTTTCATTGAGTCATTGTCACTTTTAATAATTAATTCACAGAACAAGCTTATATTGCACAGACGTTTGGTCACTGCTCACTGCTGTGAGAGCCACATTTTTTCCGCCGCCAAAAACAGTGTGGCCAGCAAATATGCTATGTAATGCAATTTTGAAACGTGAGACAATTGCAATTAAAATATGAACAAACTAAATTAGCCTGCTCAAACCTGGTCCGCATGGAGTTGAATTGGGAGCTCGCTTGTGCGTAATCAAAGACATCGAGACTGCTGCAAGGGCAAGTCATTGGAACATTTCTCCCAGGGAAGTAAGTGATCAGAAGTTGACAGGACCGTCTGAAAGTGGGATTTCCTGATCCTGCTGCTCTCGCTTCACCGGGAGAACCTGCAGTGTGCGCTCTTTCTGCACCAGTGGCGCAACTGCGCCTCGCGCTCCAAAGTGTCCAGTCCATACCTCCAACATGCTGTCAGCACCTGGATAGCGAGAACCGTTGAGTATTCCCATTTGAGGTCAAAAGAGGAGATAACAAGAGCATAAATAATCACAGTAATAATTAATGTGCATACTCGCGACCAACTGGACAGAGGTGTGAACTTCTTAAATTTATGGTTTATCACCCTCAGTGTAATCTGTCAAAATGACAGACAGCCTTCAAATTTTCCCGTCAAACGTTAAAAAAATTCCATCAATGATGGAGAATATTTGGTTAATGTGACCTCTGCCCTCTACTAAAAATCTTTGTTTTACCACTTCTTTCTCAAAGTTTTATATAAAACAGAGCCATTTTACTCATCAAAACAGTGAAAGTGTCAAATGTGTTGCATGGACAAGTTTCTTTACACTAAACAAGCAACGGATCTGCAGCTCTGTAACTAAATAATTATGTAAAATATACCAAAAAATATCCTTGGCGAGACTTGATATCGATACTGTATCATCACATAAAATGATACATTATTTTGATATTTTTGCACACTCCTGCTCCTCGTCCTCTCATCATCCCCTTCAGAGCACTTAAAGTATAATATTTTAGGCTTTTCATACAGTCAAACATGTATACAACCAAGCTTAAAGGGGGCATTTAAGCAGGGAATTCAGATTTTTTGAGCTTTTATTTTTATAAAACACCATCAGTTTGATTTCGATTTATTTATGTAATCCTGTATTCTCATGTATTGGTGGCTTGGCTGGAAAAATATCTGTGCACCCATGGTTCTTTACTTTATTGTGATTACTAGTCATTTATGTAGGCTTCAAAACATGTAAAAATGCTTACTTCTATATATTTATGATAACACTACAAGCCTAAAGTATCATTTGTTTTACCATGTTTTTTTAGACTATGAGGTTGAAAATTAGACTATGAAGAGGCCAGAGCACTGCATTATACTTTGCGTTTTATCATGTGTTTTGAATCCACTTGTGATCTCGTGTTGTGTTTTTGCCCCCCAGACTCCAGGCCTGTGGGTGGAGGAGACGGCAACAGAGCAGGGGGCCCCTCACCAGCGCTCGGCGTCCTGGGGCAGCGCCGACCATCTCAAAGAGGTACCTCAGTCTGACCAGTCTGTCCCAACAGCATCTAGACGAGCTTGGGAAAGGAATCGATTGCAATTTTGAGTTTATTTGCATCATTTTTTCTTTTAAAATTGAGCTAAACAAGAATCCCAAGCATTTCAGAGCATATGTGTAGAGGTGGAGGGTCTGTTTCCTGCTTATCTCTATGGAAATTTTATCGCTTTGCCTAAAATGTTCCACAGTAAGCCATTTAAATAACTGTCATGTTAGATTACCAGTCAGATCTGTGGAGAGGTGACTTCGCTTACAATAAGAATGTTTTTTGGGCATTAAAACACCTGGAATCGAATACATGCAAGATATATCAATTTAAAGCCATACCGTGGAACATTCCTGGTAAAACAATAGCATCTCCATGGAGACAAACCAACCAGAAAAGTTACATATTGCATCTTTTAACAGTACAAATTAGATCACCTGTGGTAGTTCCAGCTTATAATTGCATTTTTAACATTCTACTATATTTTTGTCATTTTTGTGAGTTAGATTTTGTCTTTTTTTAAGGAGTTCTAATTGTGATTTTGACATTTTAGTGAGTTAGATATTTTTGAATAATATTAAATTACTTTAATATGTCTTTAAAATATCTGAATAGTTTCAATCAAGATTCTGAAATGTTATTAAAATAAATATTTGTAAACGCTTTAACTTGAGATTGCCCTAGCTTAACCATTTCTGCAAAACGATAATTAGATATTTGCCCTTTCCACCATTAATAGTAGTAGTAGTAAATTGCTGAAATAAACTGGACTAAAATGTCATCAGTTTGCAAATTTTTTCTTTGATCATCTGTGTGGCAAAATCCGTGAAGATGAAGCTGATCCAAAACAAGCTAATGCTAAAATCGCAAAATCTCTTGTCAAAAAATTTTGTGAAAAAACGTTTTATACACCTTGACACAGACGTCCTTGTGCCCACAGAAGCACAGTGGCAGACAGTCATGGAGCAAAGAAGCTACATTATCGAACTCATCTGAAATGGACAGTTTAGGGTAAAATGTTTTAAATCAAGCAAAAATCATGGAGCATGATGACAAACCTATGGTGGCCACAAAGATGTGAAAGTGGGCAAAACAATTACAGACACAAAGAGGTGAACAACATCTTCAGTCCTTTATTGTCAGATTCTGTTCAGATGTGCTTGTTTTTCTGGATATGTCATTTCTTTACTTGGAATGTTCCACAGTATGATATTAAACAGCTATACTTTACATTTATTCAATTAGAGGTGTTTGTATTGCTCAAAATTCCGTAGAAAAACAGACATTTTGATTGTGAACGGGGTCGCCTCTCCACAGATTTGACCTATAACTTGATCTGATTTGGTCTCCATGAAGATAGAAAGGTTTAATACCATATTGTGAAACATTCAAGCCAATAATAACATCTCCATGAAAACGAGATTTGAAGGACCCCCCACCGGGAAAATTACACAATGCACCTTCAGAGTCAAATTCGAATAACTGAACCTCAGACAGAGCAGAGCCTATAGATAGCATCACACCCCCATGGAATGTTAATGAGATCTGTTGTATCACCATAACGATCAGAGGTGTTTTTAAAGAAGTATTCAGAGGTTAAATTGTTTGGGATTGGCTCCACAGACTTGTCACATTAATCTTATGGTTTAAAGTTTCAACTGACATCAGCTATTGTTTTCTGAGGATAGGCCGGGTAATTAGAGAGAGATGAACCATAAACCAGGTCAACAAATCTTCAAAGTAACTGTTAAAGTGCAATCTGACACAAAACTGGCTCCTTTGAACTTTTAAGCCATGTTAGAATGTTGTTTCCTCATCACAAACATACCTGGAGTTGTTTTGTTTCATTCAATGCAATTTCAGTAACCTTTCTAGTACTAGTCTGTATCTCCAAAACAGCTCAAAATGCTCAGAGTTTGAGAGAAGAATTCGGCCTAAATATGCAAGGTTTGTGTGTTAAACGTGTGTGAGTGAAACGAAACACAACTCCACATCTGTTTGTGACGAGAAAACAGATCACAAAATAGTGTAGTATGGTCTCTTAAACAATGTGTGTTGTCTAAGTTGTGATATCTACTTTAAAATTCTACCAGAAAATTCTTTGTCCTGTCCTCCAGCCCAGGTTTGAATCCTAGAAAAATCAGATAGTTCATTTTGCTTGATGTCAGTAAGTAAATATAGATGATAAACGACAATACAGAAACTAATTTGTCACTAAACCGAAAACCTAACAGCAGAATTAAACCAGAAAAAAACTATTTTAAAGGGATAGTTTTGGGTTTTTGACATTAATTTATGTGGCATTGTGCAAAAACACTGACTTGCCCCCGACAGTGTCCCGTGAGCCGAGTTCTGGCCTGGTTTTGGTGTTGATGAAAGTAGTCCGGCAAGTTGGCTGGGGTCATGAAAATAAAGCGTATTCTTCTGAAAACAATGTGTTCAAAAGAGTGATACATTTGAATCACAAAACCGTTGTCGACGAAAAAGTCAGACCTCATAATCGCTTGACGCTATATTCCTATCACCGCACATACCTGTTTCACTGCGTTTACTCCTCGGAATGTTAATGGCAACATGTCTGACTATGATACCGATAACTTACAGAAGCTTGTATTCTTATCACTCTAGTTTTCACGTTAGCTCTCACGTTAACGGCAGTGCGCAGTGATAAGCACCGAGAGAGGTTATGAGTAGTCTGAGTTTTCCGTCGCTGATGGTTTTGTGATGCAAATGTTTCACTCTTTTGAACACATATTGTTTTGAGAAGAAAAACACTTTTTCATGACCCCAGCCAACTTGCCAGACTGTTTGCGTCAGCACCAAAACCGGGCAGGAACTCGGCTCACGGGACAATGTCGGGGGTAAGTCAGTGTTTATGTCGTCCCCGTCAGCAGTGTGGTGCATACAGATTTATGTCAAAACACCCAAACTATCCCTTTAAATCTACAATATTGATAAAAAGATGTGGTGCAATAAATAAACAGCAGAATCAAACACTTATTTTCCATCTGTAGTGAGTCATAAAAGTCATTAATTCAACCCATTATGGCTAATCTTATCAAATAGCCAAAAAATAACCTCAGATTACACAGTAGGGCAAAAATAACATACAGACCCCCAAAATATTGTTCTAGTTTTCATATACTGAATGAGACATCGACATAGTAATTATCGTGACAGCGCTAATTGCACTGCACTGTCTTACAGCAAAGGGAACTTTTTTATGTGATAGATTTTCACTGTTTTGCTGAGGAAAATGGGTGTTTTTTATATTAATTTTAAGGTTAATAAAGACTTAGTGTCACAGCCATGATTTAACCTTTGTTTTTCATTGAACCGTATCGAATCGATTTGAAATGCATCGTATTAAATCGAACTTTATTGAATCGAAAGTGCGCTGCATAAAAAAAAAACGTATCGTATCGGCGACTTCTTAATGATTCCCAGTCCTAAAATACACATGACAAATACTGACTCTAAAAATATATAGTTCCAGCTTTCATGTACTGAAGTTGATATAGTAATCATCGTAATATAGTTCCACATTTCCACTAACGGCACATGTTTTAGTCATCTTTCACATTTGTCTCCTGGATATGTGCTCTGTCTATGTGTCTGTGGTTGGTCTTCATCTTCTGCTTTATACTTTTTCTTCTTCTCTTGCCCCTGGGTCTTTTCTGTTGGCTCCACGCAGCAGCCCGCCGAGCTATTAGCCGCACAGCCTTCCAGACCTCAGGCTAAATATAAACTCCCTCCACTACTCTGGGCACATCGCATTTTTATTCCCTCGCCTCCTCCTCGATTCCTCTCCTCCATCTTCCATTTTTCAGGTGTCAATCAAATGCGTCATATTAAGGGTGCACTATGTAACTGCCTGGAATGTTCTACAGCGTGACGTTCAACAGCTCTGTCTTACATTTATCAAATTACAGATGGTTTTACTGCTCAGAAATACCTAGAAAAACAGGTATTCATCCAAGACAAAGCAATAACCTCTCCATGGAGAAAAGCATTTGACGGACTTTCCACCATTTAAACTACATTTATCTGAAAGTAAAGATGTGGTCTGACTTTGATTTAAAAGTCCACGGAATAACAATATAAAATCATCTTTACTATAGTCCTCAGAGGGTCATATATAGGGTCATTTTGGTCAGAACCAAAAACGTCTGGAGGAAAGTCTGTCCCTTACATAAAAGTCAACAAAAACAGAAAAATAAATGCATATACATTTACAGATATACAAATAACACAATACATGTAATAGTATTAAATGCCAGAGAGAAGAGGTGAATGAGACCCTCAGCTTGTGTCTCCTGTCACTCCTCTCTTCCTCTTCTCCTCCCTCTCCTTTGCTCCTCTTCTCCTCTCTCGTCTTTCCTCTGCTTCTCTCTCCCCTGCTCCTTTTCTCCTCTCTCCTCTTCTAATCTCTTCTCTCTCTCCTTTTCAACACTTCTCCTCAGCTCCTCTCTCCTTCGTTCCTCTTTCCTCCTCTCTCTCCTCTACTCCTCTCCTCCTCTGCTTCTCACTCCTCTCTCTTCTACTCCTGTCTCTTCTCTGCTCCTCTCTTCTCTGCTCTTCTGTCCTTCTATCCAATCTCTCTCCTCTGCTCCTTTCTTCTCTCTCTCCTTTCCTCCTCTCTCCTCCTTCCTCTTCTCTCCTGCTCTATCCCCTCTTTCTCCTCTGCTTCTCTCTCTCTCTCTCTCTCTCTCTCTCTCTCTCTCTCTCTCCTCTTTGCTGCTTCTCACTCTTCTACTCCTCTCTTCTATTCCACTCTTTCTCTCTCTCCTCTCTCACCTTTCCTCCTCCCTTCTTTCTCTCCTCTGCTGCTCTCTGTTTCCCTCTCTTTTCTGCTCCTCTCTCTCCTCTCCTTTCCTCCTCTCCCTCCTCTCTCTCCTTTCTTCTTCTCTCTCTCTTCTCCCCCTCTCTCTTCTCCTTCTTTCTCCTCTCTCTTCTTCTCTCTCTCTTCTTCTCCTCTCTCCTCCCCCTTTCTCCTCTACTCTCTCTTCTCTCATTTTCCTGCCCCCCTCTCTTCTCCTCACTTCTCTCATCCTCTAGCTCCTTTTTCCTCACCTCTCTCCTCTGTCCTCTCTCCTTCTCTTTCCTCTACTCCTCTCTCCTCCCTGTGTCTCCTCTGTGGGCGGGACTTCCTCACCCATTTCCTGCAGAATTGAGGAGAAGGAATCGAGGAAAGCGAAATGGGACACGGCCTGTATGGTTATGGGAGGAAGGCCTAGCGCCGCCGTATTGATTCTCCATCTCAGTCAAAGAGAAGGGTTCTTCATAACAGTGCCTAATTCTGCCAATAAAAATCTCCCAGCATGACTCACGGTTTCCACTTCCACAACAGCAGTGCCAAAGTCATTATGGTGCGGATATGTTTTCCTTCTGACCAGGAGGAGGGAGATTTGCATTCTTTCAACTGTATTATGAAATATGTTGATCAAAAGAAAGCAGAAGGGCTGTGTTAGGCCTGTCACGATAATTACTATATTTACTTATTTTTCAGTACATGAGAACTGAAAGAATACATTTTTAAAGTCAATGTTTGTTGTGTTGCGCTACTGAGAAATTTATGGTTATTTTTTGGTGCATTGTGTAACTTTTCTGATGGAGGGTCCGTCAAATGCTTGTCTCCATGAAGATGTTATTGCTTCGTCTGGAATGTTTCACAGTATGGCATTAAACCTAATTTTATCTCTTCACCAAACCAGACCAAGTTACAGGTCACATCTGTGGAGAGGTGATCTCACTCACAGTCAGAACTCCTGTTTTTCTTGGTATTTCTGAGCTATAAAACCACCTGTAATTTAATTAACATAAAGTAGAGCTGTTTAATGTTATACTGTAGAACATTCCATACAGAGCAATGACATATCCATAGAAACAAGCAGGTGACAGACTGCCAACCAAAAAGTTGCACAGTGCACCTTGAAGTTGTTCACTGAGAACTTGATTTTCAACAAAAAGTTGACAAATAGGACCAGGGACATTCGTATTGATCCCAGAGTTCTGAACATTTGTGCTTTAAATCAACAGAGATACCTGTAGAACATCCCCAGCCCGATGTCACTGAAGCAAAGTATCAACTGTACTGTGGTCCAAAGCAAGAAAACAAATCTGCTGAAGGCTTTTTTGCCCAATCATTATTTTAAAATTAAAAAAAAGCTTTTGGACATCAGTTTTATTAACTGAAACTAAGCCAAAAAGCAGAATTATCTCCCCCCAAAATATTCTAAATATGCAGTATAGCTACAGTATTTGTACAGTAATGGAAATGGAAAGTTAAAGCAATTCCCCCAACATTCTGCATGGAGATTCTTTATACCATACTGAATATTACTGCCAAATGAACATTTCCATGGAAACCAGTCAAGTAACAGCCGGGTTTGCGGAGATGCAAGTCCACTCACAGTAAGATTGGATGATTTACAGTGCAATAAAAATGGCTAAACAAAACCAAACATGTATTTTAGTCTATTTGTTTGGATACAAAAATTACATATTGGGGCTTTTATGCATTCCTGGCAAAGCAGTAACATCTCCATGGTGACAGACAGGTGCCAGAAAAGTTGTTGTGCACCTTTAAATATACGTGCAATTTGAGACATTTTGAAGACAGCTGTATTTAAAGCACTTAACACGGTTAAGTACATAGTTTCTCTTGTCTCCGCCTTTTCAACAGTGATTCTATTTAGTTACTTATCTGTGAACAGTGTAATGAGGCTTGCACAATCGGCTCCACAGTCAGGTTAGACTGGGCCCTGTGTTACCGGGGTTCTGCCTGGACTTGTCAATATTGACTCTTGTGGTCAGTGAATGAAATGGGAGCTGCATTCTTGGTGCGGAGGCGGGCGGCTTCCATGTTTGTGAGGGTATCCCCGGCAGTCTCTCTCTGATCAGACCCAAGACTGTTTTGCCATTTTTTGGACAAGTATTGCTTTTGGGATTCAATTTGTTTAAAAAATAGCATTTCAGTGTGGTTCAGCTGTTGTGAGTGCACATCATAAATAACTCCAGGAGGTTTAAAGACGCTGTACCTGATTTTTACATTTTAAAAATGTGAAAACAGGACTAGCTCATTGTAAACAGTTTGCTGTGGTCCAAAGTTATTCCTCACTTACCTTATGCACTCAGAGTAGGGGAGTGCAAAAATATCAAAATATTGATATATCGTACAGTTTAATACAGTGATACAGTATCGATATCTTGGGTTGCTGTAAGATTATTTTTTGGTGTATTTTACTTAATTATTTTGTTGCAGAGCGACCGTTTTGTTGCTTGTTTAGTGAAAGGAAATTTGTTTATGCAACACATTTGATATGTTCACTGTTTTGATTATTAAAATGGGGGTTTGACAAACACTTTTAGTATCACAGCCACGATTTAGCCATTATTTTTTATTGAACCGTACTGAATCAATTTTGAAATATATCGTATTGAACCAAAAGTGCACTGTATGTATCATATCGTGGCCTGTGTATCAAGGTATGTATCGTATCCGCAACTTCTTAATGATACCCAGCCCTGATTCAGATCATCCTAATTATTCACCACAATGAATGTTAGAGCTTATCACAACTTTCAGAGTTTTGCCCTCATGTTAGTATTAACAGCTAGCGTACTAACAGCACACATCCTAATTCTTAGACCGTTGAACACTTTATAAATAAAGTAAGGTATACACTTGATGGGAATGCATTGCCTGTCAGGAGCAGTGAGCTTGAGGACCCGTTTTCAGATCTTGAGGGAGTCTGGGGTCACCCATAGCGTTTGACTTCAGTCAAATGAAGCTCACTGTGGCTTGTTGTTATAGGGCCAAGTGGAGCCATGTTCCACATTAGGAATAGGAATTTATGTACGGACAATATAGCTAAATAAAAACACCATAATCATATAGAGCGGGTTAATACGAACATTTGATGAGACTCACTGCAGTTATAGAGAGAAGGGTGACAATTTTTACTGTAAAGTCAGTTGGAGCCAGATTCAGTGGAGCTATGTCCATTTATATATACAGTCTAATGGGGAAAAACTAGACTGTCTGGAGGACACAGGGAGAACATGTAAACTCCACACAAAAAGGCCCAGCAGCTCAGCCACCATGTTGCCTGTCACTTAGATTCAGAAAGTACTCAGAGGTAGGGCTGGGCAATATCTCAATATTTAAAATATATTGATATATTTTTTAAACATGAAATAGATTCCCTCCTGTGGGCTCACCACCTGCAGAGAGGTTCATAGGGTCTGGGTCTGGTGCACAGAGTAATGGGCAGTGCTGCCCCCGCGACCCAGCTGGATTAAGCGGGAGAAAATGGATGGATGGATGAAATAGATTCTGACATATTGTATATATCGATATAATGCTTTAATTTAATTCTGATTTAGCTGCTTCATTTGTTTGCCTTCTGTGTGCACTTAAATTTAAAAAAAGACTTTGTGAAATTTGGCATATTTGTTTTTGGAGTAGTTTTGGGGGATTATTTTTCCTGTGTAGATATTGAGATATGTATTGTATAGTATGTATGTATGTATTATATAGAAAAAGAACAGAAAAGAAAAATAGAAAAATGTATCAAGATATATATTTTTACTCCATATCTCCCAGCCCTGCTCAGAAGCTTCCTACTTCAACAATGGGAAAGACATGGAAATACATGAGAAAAAATGTTTACAACCTCATAGCGTGAAGAGAAGGTTGGCTGGATGAAAAAAATACTACTATATTTAGGCAAGGTCAATGTATAATGTGTTTAATTTGTCAAGAATTGTATTTACGAGTAACTGAGCCAGATGTACAGTCATTGTGTTGGGGATTAAAACATGTCAGAACTATGCGTCATTGAAGATTCATGTTCTATAAAATCTCCCTCTGAAAAGCTTAAAGTTTACTGTCAATGACTGTAGCATAAACACACAGATCCCACATAAGCGCGTTTAATAGGGAGACCAGACATGGGCCTTGCTACATATTTTGTGTTATGTTTATGTCTATCAAACATGATTTATCATGAAAATAATGCAGTACAGTTTGATCAAGACGCCAGTCAGAGCCACTCCTACTGCAAACATGGGAAAAAAATGCTAAAATGCTACGGTCTTCACAAATTGTTCTCATTATGTAATTAAATTATATATTTACTTCATATTTCTACAATTATATTAGACAAAGAGTCAAGTTCTGTTTATTTATCTTCAGATTATTTTAGGTAACGGACAAGAAAACTGACCTATGTGCAGCTACACATACTTAACGGCCAGTTATATTTAAAGGTTCACTTTGTAATTACATTTTTCCCCATTTATTTGAGCTTTGTCCCAGTACAGATATATTGTATAAGCAGCGGAAGTGCATGTTGTTGTTAACTTGCTAGTTGTTGTTGACTTTCCCGTCAAGATAAAACTCCTCTGAGACTTCACTGAGAACTCACTGAATCATTTGGACACTCAAAAGTTGAGGAATAACTTTGATGATACTTGAAGTTACTGGTCAGGATCTATGGAGAGGCTCACAGAAAACAATGCTTTTTGTCTTTTATATAAGTGATGCCATAGTGTGGAACATTCCAGGTAAAGCATTATATTTTTATAGAGCTGCTGGTGGCGGACACCATAGTGTAACTCAGTTGTTTGTTGCAACTTTAAAGGGAACTTCCTTGGTAACCAGTAAGATAAAAATGAAGTTAGTGTACACAGAAGGGGATTCTTATCTTCTACCCACACATCTGTCATGTGGTTGGATGTGTTTCATAGTGGTGTAAACAAAGTCTGACTAACTCTCTTCATACACTGAGGTAAACAAACCCAGACTAACTGTCTTCTTAAACTGTTTTCTCACATGTCACTGCGCTCTCTGGACCGACCCCAGAGTACACTAGGTTTAGTTCTGTTTACTTCACTTTTGGATCAGCCTTGTTCACATGAACCATCAGCTGATCAGCAGTCACTCAAGATGATTGCCAGATGAACGTGCTAAACAGCAGCTCCGCAAAACCCGGTCATCTAAATAGGCCTACAGGATCCAAGCCCTGTTACTGTCACAGCGGAGTGTGTAGGTCTGCACGAGGTCTGCCCTGTTTACACTGCGCTCACATCGCTTCAGAGAGAGAGTGGAGCTGCTCTCAGACCTCCTGTTTAAAGCACCCTCTGAGCTTTTTATGAGAATTGGAATGTGGCGGTCATATTCACACCAGACCAAGTGCAGTGCTGGTTAAACTGAGTTAAACAAAGCCAGACTGTAACTCTCTTCTTACACTTGGGTAAACAAAGCCAGACTTGACTGTCTTCTAACTAAACTGGGGTAAACTGAGCCAAACTAACTGAGCCTGTTCTCTCAGCAGATCGCCAAACTCAGACTGCAGCTGCACAGGAGCAAACAGGTGAACCGGGGCAGAGAGAGGGAGGGGGGACACAGCGCCTCCTCTGGACAAACACAGGTAAGCCACGTGCTGACTGTTAACTGCACCTTTGTCCTAAATTCCACTGTATGCTTGAAACCAGATACTGGCAGCAGGCTCCTAGACTAGTTTACAGGATAACAGAAGGTTATGGGAGCATTACTTACACACTCTCTTGACTCATTCTGATCATTGCAGGGGCCTTTTTACATGGCTAACTCATTTCAGTGCTTTCAGCTGTTGTTTCTGTTTTCTGAGACATATTATGCAAAGTCTTTGGTTTGAAAATTCAAATTTTCACCACTTCCATACAGGCTAGTAGCCTTGGGTTTTAATTTGTTGCTCAGTTTTGGTTATGCACATGAGCTCAAAAGGTTTCAAATGTAGTCATGATTTTTATTTTATTTTTTTTTTAATAAAATGGGGGGGCACTATGTTGTGTCAAAGATTAAAAATTAATTTGTTCTATCACATTTTGAATTTTAAATACCTTTTGAATTTTGCACTTTTAATTTTAATATTAGTTGTGAGCTGTGGGCAGAGTTTACGCTGAATAAATAAGAGATGAAGTTTCAATGAGGCTAATTCTGACCAATCAGATCTGTTCTTTGCACCATTTCCTATTTGTTAGGTTCGGATCGGTTCACTTTGGATCAATTGCATTTGCTTTGGCATCTTGGATCTTTGCTGCAATTTGTTTGTCTTACACTCTGAATTTTGACTGTTGAATATGAAGGCTTGAATATATTTGTGCTGAATATTTAAAAGGTGAAATTTTTATTTTGAACACTTCGACTTAAAACTGTATATATAATACTTAAAACTGCAAATATAGACTGCAAACTAATTAAAAACAAATAAAAAAAACACCACCAGAAACAAATGTTGCACATTTTTTTGTTTTTGCAGAGTTTTTGGTGTTGATGACATTAGCAGAGGTATTCCGTTAGCACTCACCACTACTTCCTGTATTTTCCACAAACTGCTACTTAACTGGTATAAAACTATGATACATATTTACCACAGCTACTCTCCCACCAAACAAAATTATAATTACAAAAACATAGACCTGTTATTTTATTATCTTGAATTACATGGTGGAAGAAGTATTCAATTGTGTTACTTAAATAAAAGTGCAGATACCAGAGAAAAAAAAATAAAATTAAAAAATGTAATGTGTCACATGAAAACAGTATACTAAAGAAAAAGTACCTTTTTAAATACCTGTATACTCTTTATGTACTTTTTTAACATTCAAACATTTATTAAATCATTGGTGTTTTATTGCTCAAAAATGCTTTTAAAAAGATGTTTTCTTATTGTGAGTGGGGTCACAGCTTCCCAGATCTTACCTGTACATTGGCCTGGTGGCATCTTCTGCTGTCTCTATGGAGATTTATGCCATACTTTGCAACACTGCAGGCCAAACAAAAACATCTCCATTTACTTAAGATGGTAATGGGAGCCTCCACCAGGAAAGTTACACAATGCACCTTTTAAGTAAAGTACAGACACCTGAAATGTATACTTAAGTATCTTAATATTATGACACACATTTACCACAGCTACTATCCCGCCAAACTAAGCAATAAATAGAAAAGCGTAAAAATCTGCTATATGCACTTAAACACAGATGCTTTTCATAGAGAATGTAATGATCTTGGCTCATATAATCCAACAGGAGACTGTCCCATAAGAGCGAATGGCCACACATGCTCACATCATTAAGTTCTTTGTTCACAGTGGAGCTTTGGTTTCCTGTTGCGCTCTTGTGATTCCTCCGTGCGATAAGTGACAGAGAAGTGGCCATTTGTTTGACAGTGAACATGTCCAGACAAGCCCCATTCACTTCAGTTTAACCATTAACAACAGCACAAATCCACCTCCTCCATCCACCAACTTAACTTTACTGTACAATCTATTGTTGGTGATTTTTCAAAGGTCTTATACTACACAAAATGAACTCTTGTGAGCTTTAGGCAATGTTATAACATTGTTACCTCCTCAAAAACATATCTGGAGTTCAAAATGCTCTGTTCCACCTTGTGACATCATGAAGTAGTAGCTTTCAAATTAACAGTTTCATTTTACCTTTAGTTCGCAAGAGATTGGTAATTCCAAGGCTGAAACGAGGCACCATTTGCAGTACTGTTAGTGCTGTCAAAAATATCGTGTTGACACAAAACAATTTTAACAGCGCTAATTGTTTTTATTGCAAACTAGATTTTTCATAAGCTGTGGCAATTGCTGTAATGTTGGAAAAACTATAGGCTGTAAACAGGAAGCAATTTGTACGAAAGTCCTGTGAGGTGTGCTGATGTTATTTATACAAGGAAAACACAAAATAAAGTCCACCTCAATATATTCGGCAAATCTGCGCTCACCTTGCCTTAAGGACTGTGTTTTATTTTAGTGAGCTCTTCTGCTGCTTATAGATCCATGTGCTGCTGTAAACAATCAGCACAACAATCAGATGACGTCATCGTCCTTAGTACAGCAACGTTGGGGCCTATGGGTGGGACCCATGGGTGGGGCTTATGGGTGGGGTAGACAAACATGGTTGC
>KN506383.1:23849-52145 GCA_000787155.1 Scartelaos histophorus
AATAAAAAAAAAAAAAAAAAGAAAACATTTGCACAAAGCAAGCCTATCCACTTTTCTATATTGATAAGAGTATTACAATTATTATTCAAGGGACAAAAATGTGCAATTAATAAGCGATTAATCATGCTTTAACTATGACATTCATGAGATTAATCACAATTAAACATTTTAATCGATTGACAGCACTGATTACTGACATCACGCGGTGGAACGGAGAGAAGAACACAGCCTAAATAAGCAGATTTGTGTGTTAAACATGTGTGAATGAGGAAACAACATTATAACACAGATCAGAAATGGTGTAATATGAGCCCTTTAATGCCCTTTTGTGTTGTTGTTTAATGTTTTACGGCTTAAAAGTGCTCGTGCACTCAAATTTGACATCGCTTTACGTTTGAATGGTTGGATTTTGTGTATAATGATGATGTAGGATTTGGTGATGACCCCTGCAGGCAAAAGTAAGAAGTGAACAATGCTGAATGAAAAATTAGCTGTGTGGCTAATTATCAACACGGCACAGTTTGAGTGAGATGATCAGAATGAGTCTGGTGAAGATAACTCTGAACAAACATTTGACCCGACGTGCGCACAAAAGACCACAAGCTCACAGGATTTCATGCAAAAATAAACTCTTTGAACAGAACAGCACTGGTATTATGTAAAAAATGGTTTCTTGGAATATCAGACCGTGTCAGGATAATTATTAAACTTGTTGACAGTTTAAAAATGGTGTGGATATGTGTAATTATCAATTTTCAAAGGTTCTGTATTTAAACAACAGTTATAGGGTTACAGTATGTATGTATGTAATTGTAACTGTAATTGCGTTATAATTGGGGTAAAAGCTGTTTTCAGTGAATCAAGGCTGATCTGTTTTGTTGGTCCGCAGCACAAGGGGGCGCCCACCTCCACAGTGCCAAAGCCCCTGATCAGCAGAGTGCCCAGCAGTGTGGAGGCCATCAACCACGAGCTGGAGAACGTCTTCATCAGAGACGACTGGGAGCACAGCCCACAGGTACGCCACTACAATGCTAATTATGCACTTCCTGATTCACAGAATATAAAAGCACGTTAAGGTTCTGGTGAGATTTTAGACATGTTATAAGTTTACCTCATCGAAAACATATACAGAGTTGTATTTTGTTTCATTCACATATGTCTGCCTACATCTCCAAGCTCCAAATGCACTGTTTCACCTTGTGATGTCACGAAGCGATCCTTTTCAAGTTAACAGCTACTTTTATCTTAAGTTCAGTGTAGATTGACAATTCCAGGGCTGAAATTATCCAAATGATTGTGGTGAAAATGTATGGAGTTTAAAAACACCGTGGCTTCTTCTCGTATCACCACATGACATCACAAAGTGTAAAAATCAGGAGTGTTTTCAGTTTGAGGGAAAAACTCAGCCTAAATATGCAGGGTTTGTGTGTTAAACATGTGTGAATGAAACAAAACACAGCTCCAAATAGGAAGTAAGCATGGGGGCACTTCTGGTCCCATCGATTCTGACTCCAATTCACTTTATGTTGAAAAATGATCGTCCCATGCTCTGTAACTGCTGCTGTGAGCCTTGTCATTTCGGTCTTTTGGCTCTACGTGATCCTGGTGTGATCATATTTATCTATTTTGTCCGTAAATCAGTTTGTATTCTTAATGTAGAACTCTGCTCCAAATTCTCTCCTATAACTGTGATCTCCATGAGCTTCATTTGACTAGAGCCAGACACTATGGGTGACATTACACTCCCTTCGTCCACTTCTTTATACAGTCTGTGGTCCCACCAGAAGCTCTGAGGGTCATAAAACGGCCGTTATACTGTGTGCTGTTATCCCTGTGTTCACCTCGAGTCAAACTGACACGACCTTAAATCAACAGAACACACGACTCAGCATATTTCTGTTGTCTCTGAGCCCTTCTGCTTCAGTCCAGCTAGTGTTTGAAAGCATTTAAACGTCCTATATTACGCAAAATTGTCTGGGCTTTAAGTCATGTTATTATGATGTTTCCTCATCAAAAACATACCTGGAGTTTTGTTACATTCACACATGTTTGGAGATGTACACAGACTAATAATAAAGGATTACTCAAGGTTAAAATACTCTATTCCTCCTTGTGATGTCATGAAGCGTTAGTTTTCAAGTTAACAGCTACTTTTTACATTTACTTCAGTAGAGATCAGCAATTACAGGGCTGAAATTATCCATCTGAATGAAGAATTCAACCTAAATACGCAATGTGTTTAAATGTGTGTGAATGAAACAAAGCACAACTTCAGGTCTTTTTGTGATGAGGAAACTACATTATAACAAAATAGTGGCCCTTTTAATACAGACTTTATCTTTTCTTTACACTAGTAGGTAAATGTTTAATATATTTTTTAATTTTACTCTGCAGCTGATGTCATCACCATTCTCTAAGGGTGTGATGTGAACTGTAGGCAGTGCTCTGTTTGAGGCTCTGTTACTGAAATTAGACTTTAATCTGAGCTTTATGTACACACAATCTGACCAGAAAGAATGGACTACAGCAGGTGAGCTGATCTGTGCTGCTCAACAAGTCAGTCTCATATAACATTACAGCCACAAGCTAGCTAGCATTGGCCAACAGTTTTTTCAGTTAGTCACTCTCTCCTTTTTGTTTAGAGGCTTTGTTTGCTAATGTGTGCATTTTATCTCCCATGGTAACTAGTGAACATCCTGCCAATACAGATACATATACAACAACCTCAGCGCGATGTCACTGCAGTGTCATTTCTGTGTGCACTTTGCATCTTCTCCCTGTGTCTGGGTGGGTTTCCTCCCAGACTCGCCAGTTTCCCCCATCAACCCAAAAAACTTGCACCGTAGGTCATTGACTCCAGGAAGAATAGCTGTGTGGAAACAAGGCTAACGGAGGTCAAATAAATATTTATTGCTATGCTATTATTTACAATGTGGTTAATTTGCATTATCCTGCACAAGTGTTCTTGTGTAAGTGGTATTTACAGAACAGTTTCAGTATATTGTGTATTCAGTATATTGTTTATCTTAAATGTGCATTGTGTAACTTTTCTGTTGGAGGGTGGAGATGTTATTGCTTTCTCTGGAATGTTTCCCAGTATGGCATTTAAACCTTTCTATCTTCATGGAGACCAAGCCAGATGAAGTTGCAGGTCAGATCTGCGGAGAGGTGACCCCATTCACATTCAGAATGCCTTTGTTTTTCTAGGTATTTTTGAGCTGTAAAACCACCTGTAATAGAGTAGAATTGTTTAAGGTCATACTGTGGAACATTCCAGCCAGAGCAGTGACATTTCCATTGAAGCAAGTAGGTGACAGACCCTCAACCAGAAAGTTACACAGTGCACCTTTAACCATAACAAATCCGACATATTGCTACAGTAAAGTTACTGAAAGAGGAGTCATAAAAGCTCCACTGTCAGGCTTTGTTTACTTTCGAAATCCAGGCCAAGACTCATCTGTTCCACTGCCTATAAAGGAAAAAAATACTTTTATTATTTTTTATTTATACTTGTCTTATTCTGATGAATTTCTAAAGATAAAATGACTTGCATAGACCTTTTTATAAGAGCTGAAATCCAATGGACTATCCTAGTATAGCTCTTGAGGTCAAAATAAGTCTGCTGAATACTGTCTGCATCCACAAAGAGCTTTATTGTCAGAGAATCAGAAAGTGTTGTGTTAGCATGCTAGTTGTTGTTAGCTTTACCATGCACCTTTTAAATACATGAGAAGTCAGATGCATTTTTTGTAAACCTGTTTCACATAAAGAGACCAGGACGCCCCATGTATGGAGAAAAATACTATTATTATTATTATTTATTTTTCTATTTAGTTAATCCTCATTTTTTTGTTCAAGGTGCATTGTGTAACTTTTCTGGTGGAGGATCTGTCAAATGCTTTTCTTCATGGAGATGTTGCTTTGTTTGGAATGTTTCACAGTATGATATTAAAGCTTTCTGTTTTCATGGAGACCAAATTATACCAAGTTACAGGTCAGATCTGTGTAGAGGCGACCCCACTTACAGTCAGAATGCCTGGTTTTTAAGATATTTTTAAAACGCCTGTAATCTCCTGTAACGTCATACTGTGGAATATTCTAGTTAGAGCAATGGCATATGCATTGGAGCAGGAAGTGCACTGTTTTTGAGAGAAGTGGAACTAGCTAGCCAGCTCTGTGAAAAGGGCCTATTTTAATCGAAATACGCACTACATGTGGACTGTGCTTATTTGGCATTTATGGACGGGTAAGACGTATGTTTATCTCAGCTGGATTTAACTTTATTTTTATTTTTGGGTCTGTTCCACTGCTGTGATGCTTTTTTCCAATCAACATGAAGTCTCTGTTTGAACACCTCAATCACTGGTCCCAAACACTTTCAGCAAGATGAATGTGTAGAACCAGGTTATGGGATTCTTGTATTAGTTTATCAGTTCATATTTTAGTCTTCTCTGGAAAGCTAACACTTACGAACAGGTTTAAAATGTGGACAGAATCCTACTAAAATAAATCTAATCTCCGTCGCTGTCAGAAAAAAACAACCAGCTGTTCTTCTGTCCCTATAGCACCCTGATGATATTGTGGTGTTGAACTCCAGTTAAAGTCCTCTTGGGGACAAGATAAACATTGGTCTGTTTCCAGACTGATTCAGAACAGCTTCTTTTGAAACTTTATAAATAATTATTCCCCTGATGTTTGGAGCCCTGATTGCAATATTTCCTATCCTTTTGGCTCATAAGTTTTAGTTAAATAAATAAAATAGAAATCCTTCAATATTTCCAAGTACCAAAATTGTCTGTATTTTTCAGTTCTGGGCACAGATGTAGATAATAACACTATAATCTGAAGTCCATTATGCAACATATTTACAGGAAGATTTGCCAATCCTGTTTGAAATGTGGCTGTGAAAAGAGTTTGGGTGTTACTCCCTCTTTAAAGGGCCCATATTACGTTATTTTTCTGATCCATGTTATAATGTTGTTTTCTCTTGAAAAACATACCCAGAGTTTTTGTTAACACAGTTCTTCTCTCAAGTGGAAAACACATTGTGCCATATGGCACTGCCCACTGCCCCACTGTGTTTTAAACTACTTTTTTACTTTGCATAATATAGGACTTTTAAAGGTGCATTGTGTAACTTTTTGGTGGGGGATTGTCACTGGCTTGTTTCTATGGATATGACATTGCTCTGCCTGCCCCAATCTTACATGTATTATTACATTCTTACAGGTGGTTTTATAGCTCAAAATTACTAAGAAAAACAGGCATTCTGACTGTGAGCGGGCTCGCCTCTCCACAGATCTGACCTGTAATTTGGTCTGGTTTGGTCTCTAAGAAGATAAAAAGGTGTGATACCATAATGTGAAACACTCCAAACAATAGCCTGTCTATGAAGAAAAGTATTTTATGGACCCTCCACCAGGAAAGTTACACAATGCACTTTAAGTTATAAGTCTATTGCGACTTTGGGCTGATGCTGATGTTGAAAACCTGTTTCTGAACTCTGTCTCTCTCTTTTCAGTGTCTGGATGTATTGGACGGCCGGCGAGCCCCCTTCCCTCGACTCCGCCTCAGTGCAGAGACCCGCGACACAGACACACAGGCGCCTTCTAGTGGAGACTCGTCTCCTCTGCCCAGCAGCCCTGAGCACGGCAGCCCCTGCTCCACCGAGGACACAGACAAAGGTGAGCAGCAAGTTAGTTGTGTTGTTTTAAACTGCCCATATTAAGCTACTCTCTGATTGGTGTTATAAAGTTTCCTCATTAAAAACATACCTGAAATTCTGTTTTAATAATAAACAATTCTTAAACATGTGTGACTGAAACAGAAAACCACTCAAGATCTGTTTCTGAGGAGGTAACAATATTCTAACATGACTAAAAGCTCACAAGAGTCAATTCTGCATGATGTAAGACCTTTAATGTGGGCAAAAAATGTACATATTGTCTTCTATTATTGTTTATTGGCGGTAAATGCCATTATAAAAAGGGGCAAATGGTGTTAATATTTCCATCCCAACCCAGCTTTAAAATGCATTGTGCAAAGTTGAGTTTTCAGAGCTTTTATCTATGTTCCAGTTGTTTTCCCTCAGCACTTTTATGTGGAGTGATTCATGTTTGTGTAATCTTTATTTTAATGTGTGTCTGTGTGTGCATGTGTGCAGACAGTGTGTGCTGCTCTCCTCTTCCCAAGTTTGCCACTTCCCCCAAACCCAACAACAGCTACATGTTCAAACGGGAGCCTCCAGAGGGCTGTGAGAGAGTCAAGGTCTTCGACGAGCTCGGGTAAGTATGCAGTGTTTTACTGCCTTTTGAAACATTCTCAATCACAGCTGTTAACTCTTGACATACTTTTTTACTCTTTAGTCATTAGTAGAGTGAAAAAATATCTATAATACTACTCAAAATACTTAACGAAATGAAAAAAACATTAAGGGAATTTATTTTCTGTTGTAGAATGACAATGGGGTGGTCAATATTTACAAAAATTAACATGTTTTTTATTTCTTTACCTCTATACCTGATTTTTATAACTTGATTTTTAATATGTGAAAAACTAGTCAGCACTTCAGACAGAAAAATGTAAATGTTTAGTGTCACAGTATATCGATATTTCTTATTTTTGCAGGTCGGGTCAGTCCAAAGGTTTCCCTCTGTTCTCTTGTCCGGACAAAAACAAGGTCAACTTCATCCCCCGTGGCTCCGCCTTTTGCCCTGTCAAACTGCTGTGCTCCTCCCTCTTCTCCCCGATCCCGCCCCCAGGCCCCATGCTGACCTCTGACCCCGCCTCCTCCGCTGACCCCGATAGCGGCGCTGAGGAGGGGGACCTGTCTCTGTCACGCAACGCCCGCTAAACTGAACCTCAACTGAAACAACAGCGCAAGCACCAGCCGGACGTTTCAGCACTCCACGCATACTGATGACCGGCCACTAGGGGGTGTAGGGAGCTAAAGGAGACATGTTATGCTCTTTTCTTCATTTGGAAATACTTAAATACACATGTTTTTTCATGTTTGTTACTAAAAATACGTTTCATTCATGTGTGATTGTAGAGGTTTGATATGACGCCCTCTGCTGGCAACAGTAGGGAGTGAAACATTTTGAGAATTCAAAGTGGCTGCAAGAGATACAGTAAATTATTTTCTTAACAAAATTGGGACTGAAAATAAAAGAGGACCAAAGCAAGTCTACACCAGAACTGAACCAACGAGGATAAGAGTGAACGCAGCAAGTGAAGGCAACTTAAAGGAGACATATTATACACAAAGTAAGTAGAAGGATTGATATATTGTTTGCAGTTTATCGAATCGGGATGCGCAGATACTTGGGCTTTAAGTATGTGCCCAGTATATAATTTATTCCCTTATAACACAAATGGCGTATGGTTACATATAATCCAAATGTTTTGAAGTGTTATTTATCTTTCAACATTTAGCGCTAAAAAAACCACAATAATAATATGAGATGTTTTGGGCCTTTTTTTTTTTCGTTTCATTTTGTTTCATTTTGTTTCTTTGCAAAAAATATGTATCAATGTACAAGTACATTTGACTCACCAGGCTTACTTTTACATCAGTCATTTATCCAGCCCACCATCAACTCCAAGAATGAATAATCCTCGAAAATAAATGTACAATTCTGTCATTATTGTATGTTTTGGGCCAATACTGACTAGTAAATCGTCTTATTACACCAATGTATAGTCTAATATGAGACATCGACTGAACCGATATCTTGGAACCGATGTCCAATCCATTAAAAAAAATGCAATATCCACGTCGATATCCTACACGGGTATCGTATCAGTGCATCTCTAACATCAAGCAGATATTTCAAACTTTTTAGCTAATGACTATCAGCCTTAAAGCTCCAGCAGAGAACTTTTTTTTTTTTTTGTTTTGGCCCAACCTGCTGTCTAAATATGCATTAAAAACATGCCTGAAGATGTTTTAGATGTTTGATGCATGTTTGAGTAATCCAACGATCTCTCCGTGCCCTATTCAAACCTTCCACACTCTTAGCTGTGAAATTCTGTCCAATTTTTTGGCCACAAGTCCACATCGTCCACTCTGCCGCATAACAATTTTCCATAAAGCATGACACAAAAAGGTGCAAAACAATTCGACAAACCCGATGCGATGTGCAGTCGTGTCAGTGTGTTGTGATTGCTCTCTGAAGGGGGAGCAACTTAGACAAAGGAGGCAAGACTCAGAAGGACAAAAATGAAACTGAAACTTACTGAAGATGGCAATATGTTACGATACTACGATAAAATGATGATATTTTAATGTTTTGCAGTTAAAGTAAAGCAAAGTAACCCCTTTTTAAAAAAATCCGTACAACAAAATACTACTCCAAGGTGTGATTTTTGAGGTACATATAATATTGTACTTGGGTAAACTCAAAGTCAGTTCACAACATGTCTCCTTTAAGCGCTCACATGCCCTCACTTGTTTTGTACAGTGCGTTTATATTGCTCTTTGTATTCCAGTTTCATTCATATTGAAATAACTCAAACAGGTGTGGATGGTTTTATGACTCTTCTTTACACCAGATGCCCATCCTGAAGAAATGTATTTATCCAGTCTTAAAATAGGAACAAATGGAAGCCAAAGAAAAGGACTCCCCATCCCTTCCCGTCCTACGAACTTTAAGCTCAGAATCATTCAGAAAGGTTCATTTGTGTCTTGTAAATGGGACTTTTTAGTACCGATACCTGCTCAAATAAGGATCTAGTTTCAATACTAGTTTTAGCATCTGATTTTCGATACTTCTAATAATCCAAGTACAACAGTTACTCTAAAAATCTATTGATACTTTGCAGCGATATTGCGCTCATGGTGTTCTACATGCGTCTCTAATGGCAGAATGTTCAGCAGTTCTATAGCGATATGAGCAAAAGCGTGTTTATAGTATCAGATGAAGAGAAAAAGTAGAACGTTTTTATAAAAAAGTTAAAGATTAATCAGTACAGATTCTCCACGAAGGTTAAATGTTGAAGTCGCAACAGAATGTAGCCCTTACTGGAAAATCTAAAAATCAGTCTGTGTGTGGTTTGTACTTCGCATATTTTTCCATTTTCCAGTAAGCTACATTCAGTTGAGAAATTAATGTTTTAATATAGTCTGAAAAAAAGAAACCTGTGGTCAATATGAGCATTAACGACACAAATCCAAACAAATCAGCTCTTTCTGGTCAGATTGTGTTCAAATAAAGCTCATCTTAAGCCTAACTTGACATAGCTTCTGACAGAGCAGTGCTTCCGGTTAGCTTCACACCCCCAGGGAATGTTAAACACACCAGCTGCAAAGTATCAATTGACTAACCGACACATGCCACCAGGTGTTTTTGATACTCACATTTCTTTTGTGCATTTAAACACCAAATATCAGACACTTCACCGCCCCCATTTCCAGCTTCAGACACAGTAGTGGGGCTTTTTGTGACAGGAAGGGCATCCGGCATAAAAAATAAACAAACACTGGGATACTTGGATGCCTGTAAACAAGCTCTCATCACTTGAAATCTTTGCTTTTACTAACATGTCTTCACTGTAGTCACAATATCAAGCGTATCTATGTTTTTTTAGAGACTTAATTGTCACTAACCTGGAAACTCAATATAAGCTTTGTACTCTGCTATAGTCGGTGACATATCACATTTACGTCTTATCTGTGTGATTCAGGTTAGTCTGGTTGTACACTTTAGCACCAGCAGGAGGCGCTGTGGAGAAGGCTGCGAAATAAGGCAAATAGGCTTGCGTCGCAAACCAGGAAGACGTGTGGAAAGATGCGATTACAACTTCCAGCGTAGTTACCGACAACTGAGGTATGGCTGGAATTGTTGATTTGCTAACGGAATGCTACCGTGTCATGTAGGTGAGGAAAACTGGGACATTTTCTCATTTTTCTACCTCACTACGAACAATCCCCTCCGGAAGTTGTAATCGCGTCTTTCCAAACGTCTTCCCAAACGTCTTCCCAAACGTCTTCCCATTGTAAACCCGGTGTTACCGACATGAGGTATGGCTGGAATTCTACCTCACTACCGCGAACAATCCCCTCCGGAAGTTGTAATCGCGTCTTTCCAAACGTCTTCCCAAACGTCTTCCCAAACGTCTTCCCATTGTAAACCCGGTGTCTTAAAAACAGAAACTAGTTCATTCTAAACCGTTTGTAGTGGTTCAAAGTTCTTCCTCACTTACTTTAGGCATTCCGAGCGTTCAATTATTCACTGCGATGAGTTTTTAAGCGCATTCCACAGCTTCCAGAGACCAGAGAGGCGTTTTTTTGACATCCAGGGTAATGCTAACAGCAACTAGCATGTTAAGCACGCACTTCCTGATCATTTACAAGAAAAGAATATCCAGTTACCGTCCTTTTAAAGTAATCAACCAGGCTAAATTGGTGCTTAATGGTGCGGTACTGGATTTTTACTGTTTAAAATGAACTAGTTCTGTTTTTCAGGTTTATTCCTCACTTAACTTACGCATTCCAAGCATTCTAATTATTCACTTTTTACAAATTTCAGAAACTGATTATCAAACCGTAAAATGCTTTATAATTAGATACAGACAGTACGCAGCGGACTTATTTTGACCTCAAGAACTCAAATACGAGGAAATATGAGGGAAAAAAATCTATAATTTTTTGTATTTTCTGCTAAATTTTCAAGTGAAATTTTGGAGGTAGGCCAGTAGTTTTCAAAATAATTCACATGGAAAGTTTAATCATGTACAATTGCTTTCCAAGTGCCACCCGTCCAAATCCAAATCAGTTTTTTATTTCTATTTTCTATTTCTATTTTTATACCTCATTTTGAAAACAAAACGATTTCCAAAATGCTGCATTAAAACAACAAAATTAATACAAGAGGTATAAATGCTGTATTTGAAACACTAAAACCAGTCAAATCAAATAAAAGCTAACCCATAAAATAGTCATAAATTCATCAAAACAATCAAATATAATATAAAGGACTAAAATACACCTTAAATTATAACTTAAAGGTGTTGGACTGTCTTAAAAAAACATGGAAAAACTGGTGCATTGCAAACAGTTTAGAATGAACTAGTTCAAAGTCATTCCTCACTTCTCGTATGCATTCCGAGCATCCTAATTATTCACCATAGCGAGTTTATAAGAGCTTTTCACAACTTTTAAGCTAACAACTAGCATACTAACGCGCACATCATCATTACCAGGCAATAAAAGCATCTAACAATAACACACAAAGGTTTAAAATGACTTTATAGTAGCTCTGGAAAGCATTTTTGTTGTAAATTTAACAGTATTTTAACCTTCTAACAAACCGTTTTAAACCGTACCGTACCGCGCCAGTGTCTTATACAGCCTCCTTTATCTAGGGTAAAGATTCACTGTGTAACTTTTTGGTTGGGGGTCCGTCACCTGCTTGTTTCTATGGATACACCATTGCTTTTGTGTGACATTAAACAGCTTCTACCTTACATTTATTAAATCACAAGTGGTTTTATAGCTCAAAAATACCTAAAAATGAAATTAAAAAAAAAGACAAACCCTCCACTGGAAAAGTTACACAATGCAGCTTTAAGTTTCTCTCTTGACCCACAGAAGTAGCTCAGGGCATGTCCCAGGACAATAGTGCCTTCTAGTGGCCTTGCTTAGCACAAACATGTTCCTCTCTGGGTTTTTATACAAGATGGATGCCTTATCTTACAATAACAAGTACAAGTACAAATACTTTAGTGACAGAATACTGAATACCTGCATTAAAATGTATTTTGCGACGTATTCTGATACACAGCCCAGTCAAAGTACTGTATTACTGAATACTTTTACATCAGGTTGTATTCAAAGTGCTTATATGTTTTTATGATTCTCAAATTAAGACTTAATCTGATGGGATAATACATGTTGTCTAAATAAATTATAAATTTAAAAAAGTAAAAAAAATATACGTAGGAAATAATACAAGATGATTTGAGAGCCCCATGGATGATTTCACACTGGGGAGAATTCTGTCCAAAAATGATGCACAATTTTCACATTTTTTTTCACACACAAGAAACATTTAATTTTTATTTGTCAGATTATAATCTCTGCGTACTTTAGAGGAGTTGTCATGATCTCCAAACAGGAAGCACCTAAAAAAAAACTGACAAACAGGGCTTTTATTTTTTTATTTAGAATCTGAATAGTACCAGATGAAAAAGTACTTGTAATTTACCAGAATACCGTCAAAATTCATATTCAGAGTATGTATTTTTGGTGCATGTACTCAGTCGCTTCCCAAAGGTGCATTGTGTACCTTTTCTTTTCTGTTTTTGTTGCTATGGAGACATGAATTCTCTGCCTGGAATGTTCCGCAGTATGACTTTAAACAGCTTTACACTTACATTTATTCAATTACAGGTGGTTTTATAGCTCAATAACACCCAGAAAAACAGGGATTCGTGGGGTCGCCTCTCCACAGATCTGACCTGTAACTTGGTTCAATGAGGAAAAAGTTACACAATGCACCTTTAGCACATCGTATCCACTGATTTTGACTAGTTTGAAGCTTATGTCTTAGTAGATGCTTTCAGGTAAACAAAAAAAAGACTTGAATTTTTTTGGTTCATGACAAAAAAAAAAGATGGATGTTTTTTTATTATGTCACTTTTCTTTTGAATGGTTGTTTCCGTAGCGACGTCATTGCTTTGTTTAGAACTTGTTCGTCTGTATTTTCTTTTCATATTACAGGTAGTGGTCACAGTGCTAAAATTTCAAGCTTGATTTTCAATATTTTCTTCTAAATTCTGATTCCGATACGAGGACGAAAATGAAAAACTCTTTCTTTAGACAATAGGATGCGAATGTGCGTTTAAAAATTGTTCTGATACAGCTCAGAATCGTTCGAAACTCGTGTGAATGTGACTTTTTCAGTATCGATACCTGCTCAAATAAGTATCTGGTTTCGATACCAGTTTTAGTATGAAGTATTAGTATGTAGCGGAACGCTAGAAGCACAAAGCAATGACGTCTCCATGGAAACAATGGTTTCGATACCCGTTTTAGTATCCAGTAGAATCTGATTTTCAATATTTTTGGCAACCCTAACTACACTTTATGTACAAAAACAATAAGAAACGCACATTCTTACCACCTCATAGATCTAACCTGTCACTTTTAACTCATCTCAATGGAGAGGAAAAATACTGCGGAACGCTACAAGCAAAGCAATGACGTCTCCATGGAAACAAGCACCAGAAAAGTTGCGCAAAACAACTTTAAGTGATTTGTTAGACCCCAAAAATATGTACCAAAGCAAAAAATAATAAAGGTTAGCTACATTTTGTTTTGTTAATATTGAAACGTAATATCAAGTTTTAGCACTTAATGATGATATTTTTTTTCGATTTACAATCAAAACTGTGCAATGATCTGTATTTATTTTGACACTAACTTTTCCCATTCCAAACAAAGTTGATCTCTGGCCGGTCTAGTGACAGAACTGTTCACTAGGCGCGTCTTAACTCCGCACGCGCTCAGATTGCCTTCATGTCAGTGTTGTATTCCAAGTTACATTCGGTTGTTACCGCGTTCGTTAAGTTGTGTGTCTTCTGATTTTGTATGTAGTGTGTTTTTAAATAAAGAATCGCAAAATGTTTTCAAATTTGTGGGTTTTATTTCAGATGACTGTGCATTTGAGTGAATTTGATCCATTATTGTACTCAGAACATTTGTTACATGAGCTTAATGAGAATACGCTTAAGCTAGGAATTATTTTATTTTAGCCTCCTTTAGTCGCTTTGTCCAGTTGGATTTTGTACATAAATTAAATTTCGGATTTTTTTTTTTTCTGTAAAATTAAACAACATAAGCTCAAGCCAGTGTTACAAATGATACTGCTAATAAAAAGTACAAAAAGTGAATCAAATTGTAGTACTGAGGTGTTATTGCTACAGAATTCAGATACATTTAGTTTGTTGCAGTAATCGTAAATGACCACTAGAGGAGGCTACAGGGACAGCGCCACATGACTTTGAAATCTAGATCAGATTACATGAAAAATAAACCATAGAATAAGCACACTTATAAAAAGCCAGTGCAGTGAGGTTTAAGTTGAGGTTGAAGTAAGGCATTATATTTGGTACAAATTCTGCAGCATTAAATAATGACTCATTTCTAAATGTTACTCACTGTACTTTTAAAACATGAGATAGTACATTTACACATGCAGCATGCGTTTCACCTGATCAGAACGGGTCAATGGAAGAGCAAGGAGCAGCCACTTCTACAATAACATTAGATTTTAAACAGTTAAAGGGGCCGTGTGGAGCCCGAACACTTAAAATTGCAAAACCTGAATCTCCAGAGCCTTCACCTGCAGGTAGACGACACATACAAGTTTGTCTCATTTTCAGTACATTGACAGTTTGGCTTATGTGATGCTCAGAACCTCCAGAATTCCCTCCCTGTGCTGCAGAGGCCGCACTAGCACTGACTCAGGACTGTGAAGTAGTGAGCATTCAGATCAGAGAGAGGCATTTTAGGTCATTTACATGTTTTTCTGTGTCGGTCGGCCCCATTTTCTGGTCAGGTAGGCCTCCTGACGACGCTTGACAACAGCTCTGCTCCTGACAGTATCATTACAGTACAAAATTCCCTACAGCAACAATAAAAACTTAACCTTAAAACAACTGGATTTGAGTATTGAAACTGTAAATCCAAATGAGACTGGAAAAACGCTGTGTCCTGTATCTTGTATCTGCAGGTGAAGGAGCAGCCAGGGGCGTTGTCTTCTACACTTCTGAGTCCACTACTTTTATTTGATCATATAGTGCTGCTTTTACAGTTACTCTTTGGGGGAAAATCCAAAATTTCCTCATTAACAAAAAAAATTTTGGATACCCCGGCCTTAAAGTTGCACTGTGTAACTTTTCTACCGTTGCTGTGACCTGCTTGTCTCAGAGTTGCTTTTGCTTTACCTGGAAAGTTCCACATATGTTTCCGCTGTGAGCAGGATCACCTCTCCACAGATGTGACTCTGTTACTTGGCCCGGTGAAGGTATCTGATTGTCTCCATGGAGATAGACACGTGTACTGCCATACTGTGGAGCATTCTAGGCAAAGCGGTAACAAATGTAGAGAAAAGCAGTTGATGGACTCTAGATCTGAGAAGTTACACATGCAACTTTAGAGGAGCTCTTAAAAGAAAGTGACTGCTACTTTGTGAGGTTTGATGTTCACAACGTTTAAGAGTTTATATTTCTGTAGTCCCTCCTGCTTCTTTAAAGGTTACAGATTTGATAATGTAATGTTAGTATCAGCTTGCAGTACTGTCTTTGGAGTACTTGGTTTTGCAGTACTTGTATTTGGGGCTACGCGTTGTGAGCTTCGTGCTCAGTGTTTCCGATGGCGTCCGGGTTGGACAGAGGGTCCAGGTCGGCAAACAGGTTCAACCAGGCCGACAGGGGTTTGGGGCGTCCTCCGGGGTCTGGAACAAAGTACAGAAAAGATCTCACAAATACTCAATACGAATATAACATAATGAACAACACGGAGGCTGGTCTACCTGTTGATGCTGGTGCAGGGTTCTGACTGGCTCCAGGGGAAAGTCCAGGCTCGTTGCTCTGGTGCGGGTCACTGGTCCAGTCTGAAAACAATCACGACTTTATCATTTTTCTTTTCGCCACCAGATTTAGTGAAGCAAACAGATCATATGAGTTGGTAAGAATCATATAAACGATAAACCTGCAGCGTGGAGTGTGGACAGGCTCTGGTCCAGCAGCTGTGAAGGTAAAAAGAACTCCTCTGTCTCCAGCGGAACCTGCGCTGGGAGGTCCTGCGCCGTGAGGTCCTGCGCCGTGAGGTCCTGCGCCGTGAGGTCCTGCGCCGTGAGGTCCTGCGCCGTGAGGTCCTGCGCCGTGGGGCCCGGAATCCAGTCCCCTCCCTCCAAACTGAGAGGCCCCAGGATCTCGTTCAGGAGCGACACGCTGTCCACCTCCTCACTCTCCACCTCCGCTGAAACACACATGTAACGTTCAGGAAATGTGAGAAGAAACTGAATATTCTGAATGCCTGGATCTGTTACCTTTGCTCGTGTTGTTGGGGTTTTCATTTTCAAGCGAAATCAGTCTGTAAAATAAAATCAAACATTTCTGATTATGTGCTGACATACATTAAATAAATAAATAAATACTTTAATTCATTAATTTTCTAACAAATGTGTGTAGTGGTGTGTGTCTGCTTTAGCCATGGTCCAATACAAATAAATAAAATGGTTGCATTCATCTGGCTGGTAACATTTGGTTTTAGAATCATTTTGTCAAGTCGTTTTGATTCATCGGTTTTTCCTCCGAACTAAACTGTGATTAGAACAGGACCAAACCGAGTCTACATCAGGACTAAACTGGACCAAACCAGGACCAAAGCCAAGTGTGGACAGAGTTTCAGTGCAGGAGAGACATACTGGTGCTCTGTGGTCTCACTGCTGTGTCCCTCCTGTGTCTCCGTCCTCTTGGTCCTCCTCCGTCTCCTCCCTGCTCTGTCCTTCGAGTCCTGACAAATCCCACAAACACAACAGGAGGCTCATATGAGTACAGGAGGCTCATATGAGTACATGAGGCTCATATAAGTACATGAGGCTCATATGAGTACATGAGGCTCATATAAGTACATGAGGTTCATATAAGTACATGAGGCTCATATAAGTACATGAGGCTCATATAAGTACAGGAGGCTCATGTAAGTACATGAGGTTCATAAGCACATCCATGTATCAGACACAGTCCTGAGGTTTATATCCACATGCACATGTCACACACACATGGTCCTGACCTTTATCCCCTCGTGCAGGTAACTTCCTTTAAAGCTCTCGTGGATGGCGGCCATGGTACGAGATGTTTTCTCCCAGAAGTGCAGCAGAGTCGTCTGAGGCAGGGGGCAAAGGTCACACTGTAACCATAGTAACTGGAGACTTCACACATATAAACATGTTACATGTAACCGAGGCAATCTGATGCTAAAACATGATCTAGTTAGGCTCTTAGCAGATCCTCAAAAAGCGACACAATATCTCGATGGACAGTGTTACTTACTAGAGTGTGGGATTTAGACCTATGGCCCATCAGTGGGTTATTAGGCGTTTAAAAGATTGAAATCAATTTCTTGAAATAGACAATATTAAGTCAAATATGCCTAAAAGTTGGAGCGATCCTGGAGTGTCCTTGGGTCTATACTTTTTATCTAAATTATATTAATTATATTTATTGCATTTGTGCCTTCAGTATTAAAGTCTATTTTATTTGGAAGAAATTAAGAACAAAAACTGGTTCTGTTTTAATAGTCAGTAACAGTCCTTAAACAATAATAATACAAAATGTATCAGGATGTTTAGAAGGGAGCATTATTTACTGGAGAAAAGCAACGCAAAAGCACATGAGTTTATGAATTTACCTGATCTCTGGTGAGTATCTGTTGGGTGGTGAGTACCTAGTTGTTTAGAGTATCTGGTTGTTTAGAGTACCTGGTAGGTGGTGGATACCTAGAAGGTGGTGGGTACCTGGTGAGTACCTGGTGGGTGGTGAGTACCTGGTGAGTACCTGGTGGGTGGTGAGTACCTGGTGGGTGGTGAGTACCTGGTAGGTGGTGAGCAGGTGGGAGAGCAGGTTGCAGCGGCTGGCTCCTAACATGTCCACCTTCTGGCACACGTCGTACTTGAGTTGGTCGAAGCTGCTCTTGGTGCTCCTCACCTGAGCCTGGACCTGGAGGAGACAGTTGTGTATCAGTTGTGTATCAGTTGTGTATCAGTTGTGTATCAGTTGTGTATCAGAGGAGACTCTGGTACATCTTGTAATAAAAGCTCATGTTTGTTAGTCTGACCCTCCTGAACTTGTCCATGTGTTTGTGAGTGTCTGGGTCCAGCTCCTGGGACACGTCCTTCATCCACAGCAGGGCTCCTCTGTACTCTGTGCGACTCTGCTCCATGCGGTTCACCGTGAGCCACGTGTCCGAGATGGCCCTGTACCTGAAGGTCTCCACCTCCTGGAAGAGGCGCACCAGAGGAGCACGCAGGGCCAGTCTGGACACAAACAACATATTACTACTAATACTACTGCTACTACTACTACTACTACTACCAGAGGAGCACGCAGGGCCAGTCTGGAGAGAAACTACATATTACTACTACTACTACTACCACACAGGGCCAGTCTGGAAAGAAACAACATATTACTACTACTACTACTACTACTACTGGTACTACTACTACTACTACTGCTACTGCTGCTGCTGCTGCTGCTGCTGCTGCTGCTGCTAGAACAAAGCTGTAGGTGCACTGTTGGCATGCTGGTCACCTCTGCTGGGAGGAGAAGCACAGAGCTTTGCCTGTGGCCTGCATGATCTTCCCCGCCCTGGTCTTGTCCTGAGAGGCCTGAGAGCGCAGGAACCGGCCCAGCTCTGCCTCCTCCTGGGACAGCACTGCCAGGACACACAAACACACACGAAAACACACAAACACAGGAATACACAACTTAGTACATGTGAGGGCTGGAAGGAACACAGAAACTTATGATGTCCAAATGTCTAACTATATTGATTTGAAAACATCAACGTTCTCGCTTATCTAACGCTACCCTGAGCAACGTGATGAACATACAGCAGACCAATCGGGTGGTTTCTTTCCATATCTCGATTTAAAAACAAAATAGCAAAATAAAAACACCAGGATCACGTAGAGCAGATTAATACGAACATTTCAAGACCAAAATGAAGATTCTGACAGCAAAGATTTTTCAAGAGCAGTGTCTGAGTGTCTGTGAGCATTTTATTGCCAGATAATCACAAAACACACTCACAAACTCGTCAAGATCCAAAATTAGGACGCTCTGAATGCCTAAAGTAAGTGAGGAACGATTAAACTATTCTGTCTCAGCGCAGAACTCACAGCAGATCCTCCTCTGGTACTGCTCGATCACCTTGAGGAGCTCCATACAGGTCCTCTGGATGGAGTGGAACACCTGAGACACAAGGAGATAGGTCAGGAAAAACGCTTTATTTTCGCCAACTTGCTAACTTCAACCATGTCAACTCTGTCAACTCCAACCCCCTTGAACTTTCAGATAGTTTAAGATAGTCTCTTTTTGTGTTAAAAACAAAAAATTGACCCCGAAATTTTAAGCCTCCAGTTTTTGCTGTGTAAGGAACCAACAAGTATAAAGCAGCACTACAAAAGGTACTATTCTATATACATACTGTGACAGGACCATATGTTTTACACCACATATAGAAACTTTTATGGGCACTTTGAACATCCACACCCTCTTAAATTATGGAGTTCTGTCATTTTGAACAAAAGTGCTATGATTTAATGCTGAAAATCACATTCTATTGTCTAAAGAAAGTGCTTTTATTATCATCATGGAACCGGAATTGGTCTATTCCTTAGTATCATATCAAAGTAGACATGCTTGTAGTTTTCTGCTTTATATAAACCAAGCTCTGCAGTTTATGCCTGTATAGGTCCAGCTGTATCGACTAAGAGGTTAAATTTACTGTTGTGTGAAAATGGAGTGGGGTAATGTAAGGATGTGTCCCCGCGAGCCAGGTGAGAACAACTTGTGCCTAAAAAGCACAGCAGCTCCGGAATTTGGGACTTTGGCTTCAGACGGGACGACGTGTCACAGACGCAAGTGCTGTGCAAGTCGTGCCGGAAAGTTATCGCAACGTCGAGAGGAAACACGACGAACTTACACAGCCACCTCGAACGCAACCACAGGGAGCTATACAGTGATTTTATTCAGTCAAAAACTTCAGCAACCAATGTTACGCAGGTACAGTCGCAAAAACGAAAAGCACAGACGAGCTTAAATGAAAGTTTCGCATGCGGCACTCCTTATGAAAAACGTCATAGAGGCAAACATGTGAATGTACAAAGCATTTTTTTTTAGGTTAAAAGAAAATATCGCAATAATATCGTTATCGCAATGCTTGACACCCATATCGCATATTGCATTCATTTTCTATATCGTGCAACCCTAATCCACACCCTCTTAAATTATGGAGTTCTGTCATTCTGAACAAAAGTGCTATGATTTAATGCTGAAAATCACATTCTATTGTCTAAAGAAAGTGCTTTTACTATCATCATGGAACCGGAATTGGTCTATTCCTTAGTATCGTATCGAAGTAGACATGTTTGTAGTTTTCTGCTTTATATAAACCAAGCTCTGCAGTTTATGCCTGTATAGGTCCAGCTGTATCGACTAAGAGGTTAAATTTACTGTTGTGTGAAAATGGAGTGGGGTAATGTAAGGATGTGTCCCCGCGAGCCAGGTGAGCGCCGTGTGAATCAAAAACCCATTTGAGGCGTGCAGGGAGCAGAGGGAGAACATGGCTGACGGCGCTTTGCTAGGTTCTTTTAAGGTGCACTGTGGAACTTTTCAGATTAGGGCTCTGCTGTCCCTGATAGCACAATATCAGGATCGCCCTTTATTGCCTTGAAATGATCAGCTTTTTCTGATTTACTAGGATGTTAATATGTCATAAACAGACTTCGAGTTGTGTTTAGTTCGTCTCTCAAACAGAAAACACCCTGTTCCACCTTGTGATGTCATGTGGTAATACAGGAAGTGCTCCATACACCTTCAGCTTCACTTTCAGTACACAGAATTTCCCATTGTTCAAGGTTAAGTCACAAAACCAGAAGACTTTGGAAACACTGGCCACGTTTACATGATGTTTTTAATTCCGAATTAAATTATTGCGAATTAAATAGATTAGAATCGATTCTGAATTAATGTTTAGATGGAAAACACATTCATTTAATTCCGTTCCATGTCTGGGAAGGGTTCTGATTGGACAGGGACATGAACGGATTTACAGCGCACTTACTAGGAAAATTGTTTCGGTTCGAGACCAAAGTTTGCGTCTTTTTGCAGAGCGTCAATGAGCACGAACGACCAGAATTATTTTTTAAGTGGAATAAACGTTTACATGATCACGGAATAAAAGCTTTAAAATCGGAATTAACCACCCACTTAAATCAGTTTTTCCAAATAATTATTGGGAATTAAGTGTTTACATGGTCTTTTTAAAGCGGAATTCATTTTTATTACGAATTAAATTATTTTTAATCAGATTTAAATGGGGAACCTGACTCAGAAAATGGCTCATCTTTTTTATTTTCCTTTTATAAACTGCCTAATCCTTTGCGTATTATAGAATTAAAGATGTGATCGTAGCGTTATGTTCGACAGATCGACAGTCACAAGCAGCTGCCTGTACGTGACATCTAAGGTGCAAATGACGTCTTGTGGAAAGCGTGAACAGAGGCTTTTTCCACGAAACAAAAGCTAAAACGACACTTTAAACCATTATGCTCAATATTACGGTTCACACCTTAGGGTAGTTCAATGGGCGTTTACGTGATTAACTTTGATTTAGTCTTGGGTTTGTCTTTGTGAAGTTTTTATTTGACAGAATGTGACTGTTTCAAAGGTTTGTATTTAATATAACTGAAATGATAAATTCAGAGAGCAAAGAATCAGGTGACTATTGTTCACACCTTTGGGTACGTCAGTGAACTTAAAGCGACAATGACAAGTTTGGCTGTTCATTTCACTAAAACAAGGTTAAGATCATTATATTTAAGATTTCACTATAAAACTTACAACTATTTTCAAGTTTAGGCATTTTTAGGTTTAAAATTTTACTTCCTGGTAAGAAATACCAGAAACCATGTTGTACGCCGAAACTCCTCTTACGAACGCAGAACTTGATTTGACAAATAAAAATGTAAGAACACAACATTAGCTTAATAAAAACTGCTTCTTGTGTGTAAATTGTGGTAAAGTTTCAGACTTTTAACTCACTACTTCCTGTAATTTTTGCATATTTTTCAACTTTTCTTCACAAACTGTTTCTTGGTTGGCATAAAACTATCATTTATAGTAACATCAGATATTATTTCACCAAATTAAGCCAAAATTTGAGAATCATTAAAACATACGCACTTAAAAAATAACAGAAAGTCTTTACTGTAAACAGCTAGAGTGGGTCATTTTTGGTGGAGTTAAGCGAAATGTCCAAACAAACACATTTCAATGGATGGATTCTCCCTGTAGATGACACAGACCATTCTGGGGTAACTTCCTGTTTTGCACACGGCCCTCCTCGTACCTCCAGCTTGGCGTCGAGCTCAGAGTCGGAGGCCACCACGTGCTCGTCCTGCCTCTGGCCCGTGACAGTGATCAGGCTCTGCTTGGTCCTCCAGTACTTCTGCTGGAAACGCTTCAGCACCGACACCGAACCTGGGCCGGCGCTGGCCCTGCACACACAGACAGCAGGGGGCGCACCAGAGCTTTAGCCGTTCACTCGGTTATTCAGTCGATCGTGTCTTAGCGCTCCAAAATTTGCATTACTTGACTGTTTTGTTTTTTTTTTTTATTTAAATTATAGGATTCATAAGCAAGAACAGCAAAACGTGGAAATTTCCAGTTTTCCAGTTTCGCTAGTGAACATGGTCGCGCTTCCGGGTCCATTTACTCATGCTCCAATTCACTTTACATAAAAAAGCAGTCACTACTCTCTATATCTGCTGCAGTGAGAATCGCCATTTTGGTCTTAAAATGTTCATATTATTATTTAGAATTTATTATTAGGGTTTCTCTTTTGTTATTATAATATATGATGGTGTGTGAGCTACTTTGGCTGAGTCATTTCACTTGTGGATTAATAAAGTTTGTCTAGTTCTAAGTGTGATCCTGGTGTTTTTATTTTGCCATTTTGTCGGAGGTCGGATTGGTTCTTTGGTCGCTACAACTTTTGCGGTCAGAATTTCAAATATGGAATTTGTCCTGTAAAACTGCTAGCCTCGGTGAGCTTCATTTGCCTGGAGCTGAATGCTATGGGCGACGTCACACTCCCTTAGTCCACTTCTTTACACAGTCTAGGATATTTATGCATAAAAAGGAAGATTAACTCATGATTCACAAGTGTAATCTGTTTATATATAAGTACATAATTTCCTTGTACTTTTTACTACATCAATAGTTAGTCCAATGTGGTTCGTTTGGTCCGATAATTTATGTTATTAGTTTTTTTTTGGTTTTTGTTTTTTCATACCGGACACTTTCGACTCCTCATTCGCAGCAGTTGGATGGAACTACAATGCAAAACCTCAAATCTAGCCATGTTAAGGTGACTTGAATTAAGCAAGTTGAGTAAACTTCACTGAAGCAAAATTTTCTGCCAATGGAACAAGAAGTTTTGTACTTTAAACACGAAAATACATCTCGCTACACTTAAGATAAGAAAAAGAACAACTCTGTAAATGACTTAAAATAAGAAACAAAATCAATTGTTGCTTGAATTAAGAAAAAGAAGAAAAAAACTTGTTCCACTGGTAGATTTTACTTTTACTTGTTAAGTTAAACCTGCTCAAATAAAATAAAATGTTCTTAATTTAAGTCATTTTAACTTATGTAGTAGTTGTGAGAGCTTTATCCGCAAATAGTTAATGATATAAAGATTACAAAAGCAGGAAACTTACAGATTTGCGTTCTCCATTTTCAAGATAACCTAGAAAACAAAACAATAAGTGAAATTAGTAGTGGTAAGAGTCACTCTGATGCTGTGGTCGGCTAACATCAGTGATCACTAAAATAATCATTGACCTGTTAGATAATTAGTAGTTATAATCGTTTCTATTGCAGAGACATGTTTCACTCTTTCTTTTAGGTATTTTAGCCTTTTTTGCCTATTTGTTTTACATCAGTTCCTCCTGACTGAAAGCTGCTTTAAACAGATTTTTCATGTTGTGCTTCACTTCTTCCCTCACAGTAAATATACACATGGCCTATTTGATTACATTACATAGGCAACAGACAGGCCTCAGTTGTCCAATAAGAGCCTCCCAGTACAGACACTAGACACAACACACACACACACACACACACACACACACACACTGACACTTCATCCTGAGCCCTGGTTCTGAACTGGACTAAACGCCTTGAATAATTCACACAGTGAACCACCAGCGGAGGTCACGACAACAACCACCTCACGAGCAGAACGGGAGAAACACGTTTGTGCTCACGTCAAATCCTTTTACAGTCTCTGGTTAAATCACAATAACGCGCTGACATGAGCCCTGCTTTAGCACAGCGCGGACCCTCCTCACATCACTGCACATCGCACATGAAACATGAGACATGGAACAGTGTCATGGCTGAAAGCTCCGTACCTCTGCGTGCTCGCTGCATTCGCCCACAGCCTCCGGTGCCTCCGCGATTTCCCCGCGTACAGACGCGCAGCAAACCGGGCAGAGCTGCGGCAGGTCCGGCCACAGCAGCTGCTGGTGACCGGCGCAGAGGCGCAGAGAGCCGGCTCCTCTGCGGTCGGACCACAGCACTGTTCAGAGTACTATTCAGTGTACTATACCGAGTACTACTCAGTGTACACAGCTGCCGCGCGCAGTGTGCGCCTCTGACGTCAGTCACGCTCTGGATGCGACAGACGCGCCCTGCGCAAACAGCGACTACGGCACAGCCCCAAGTGTTACACTCTGTATGTGTTTCTCACTTTTTATTATAGCTTCTTCCGTTCCTCTAATATTATGAATTATTATTCTAATAGGTTCACTCACATTAGGCTCATTTCTCTGATCTGGTCAAGATTTTCAAACTTATATCAGAGTCAAGATTTTATACTTATTATCTTATTCATCTTGTTTTCAGATTTATTCTCTACTTACTAGTTCTGAGACTGATCCATTCTTATCTAGAGGGAGTTTATTTTAAGAGAACTTGTCAAGTAAAATTCTAAAATCTGTCATGCAGCAAAATATTTGTCACTACTTTTAAGCTACTACTTTTAAGTCATGCTTTTTGTAGTGTACAAAAGGGAACATGGTGTAATATTCACATCTGACCTTCTGTGCTCATGGGCTCATAGGAAACGGTCGCCCTGGTCACAGTAATATGAGACAGGTCTCTGGTAAAGTCCAGGCTGACGCCTCACAAGGAAAAACAACTGGCAGTTTTGCGTTCAGTCAGTGTAATTCCCTGAGTGTCCACATGATGGCAGTGTCAGCCCGTGCTCCTCCCCGCTGGGTGTCGCACGGTGATGGGGTTGCGCGCTGTTGTGTACTGATGCTTGTTTGGGGCCCGGAGCCTTCATCATCAGCTCATCCTCCTCCTCCTCCTCGGCTCTGATCTGAAGCGTGCAGCGCCGTGACCCGGAGGAGTCTCATGTCACGCTCCAAAATGGATCTGCGTGTTTGTGGACACGTTTCTCCGTGTGTGCCCTGAGCTCCCGTGTCTCCCGCCCTCCTCCCCTCCATCCACGCGTCACGTTTAGAACACAGACTCTTTAACACACTTCTGTGTAGTCGTCCTGATCCGTGTGGAGCCTGTAATGGGATTATGGGAGGAGGAGTGGGGCGTGCTTTCATCCAGGTGCTCCTCCAGGTGAGCTGCTAAATCTGAGCTGTGGCCCATTCACTCCGTGCTCCATCAGCTTATTTTGGGCCCTAATCGCTTTAACTTGGCACCACTGTTACTTTAAGGATCGGATCAAAGTGGAAATCATTTTAGACATAATTAGAGAAGGTTAGAAGAGGACCAAAATATCACAAGTTGCTCTTAAAGTTCAAAATTGGAGATCACTTATGTAAATTGGACAGAAGAACATAAAATAATATTGATAAAAGTCTAATCATGGTGAATGATTGGCTGTTTTGCTGAAATTGTCACACTCCTTTTTTATAAAATACCCGTTTAATCCAGCTCTGTGTTCTGTACAGACTTTTCCACCCACACCTCCTACTGGTTCACATCTGTAAGGTTCTGAGGAACAGCTGGATGCAGCCTCTTTATCTCAGTGAAATCGGAACGTCTTTAATGGCGCATATTCCATAATTTTCTCATCTACAGTATGTTATAATGTCGTTTTCTCATCAAAAACATACTCAGAGTTGTGTTTTGTTACTTTCGCACTTGTTTAACGCACAAAACCTGCAGATTTAAGCTGAGTTCTCTGCAAATTTCTATCATCTGTACAAGATTTTCAAAGTTATATCAGGTTAATCTTGTTTTCAGATTTTTTATCGATTTACTAGTTCTGAGACTGTTTAATTCTAGTTTAGGGGTAGTTTATTTTAAAATAACTTGCTGCATAGACAGACAATTTCACTACTTTTAAGCCATTTTCTGATCGATTTTAATGTTATATCCACATTGTTTTGCTATTTCATCTCTGAAACAGAGAACACTCAACAAGGAGGAGGAAACTACATTCTAACATGACTTAAAGCTTATAAGAGTAAAGTTTTCATTATATAGGACTAGAAAAAATAAATTTGTGATAAAATTAAAATTGTGATTTGGCTCTAAGAAAATGGTGATGTCATTTTTTTTGGCATATCGCTCACCTTTTAGAAGAATGTCATCCAAATTGTACACACAATTTTCCAGTTTCCCTTAGAGTTGGTATTTAATTACATTTTAATTTAGCATTTAGCAGTTGGACTTTTCCTGTAAACCAATTCCAAAAGTTAAAACTTGATCTAAACATAATTACATTCGTCTTTTGGCTCGTCTCTTTCTCTTAAACGTGCGATTTTCATCTCTCTGTTCCCACAAACTCTGACTTCATCTGTCGCTCTGTCCATCTCCTCCTTATCTCCTCCGAGACACAGAGATGTCCTTCAGATCGTCCTCACCCAGCTCCTCCCCTTATCTCCTCCTCTGCGCCGTCACGTCCTCCTCTGTACCCTCCTCGCCCTCCTCTTCATCGCTCCCTGTCCTCTGCACCCTTATCTCCTCCTCCTCTGCTCCATCATCTCCTCCTCTGAACTCTTCTCCCATACTCCTACTCTCCTTCACACTCCTTTCTAGCTCCTTCAAGACCTCCTCTGCATCCTCATGTCCTCCTCTGCACCATCGCATCCTCCTCTGTTCCATTATACTTCCTTTCTCCTCTGAACTCTTCTCCCATACTCCTACTCTCCTTCACACTCCTTTCTAGCTCCTTCAAGACCTCCTCTGCATCCTCATGTCCTCCCCTGCATCCTCATCTCCTTCTCTGCACCCTCATCTCCTTCTATCCACCTTTTTGTCCTCCTCTGTCCCATCATATCCTCCTCTGTACCGTTATGTCTTCCTCTGAACTTTTCTCTCTCCTTCATGCTCCTTTCTAGCTCCTTCGTGTCCTCCTATGCACCCTCATGTCCTCCTCTTCCCCAACAGGTCCTCCTCTGCACTTCCTCTCATCTTCTGTACCCTTGCGCCCTCCTCTGTAACATCATGTCCTTCTCTGAACCCTTCTCCCATACTCCTCCTCTCCTCTTCTGCGCCTAGCTCCACCATGACCTCCTCTGCACCCTTGTCACCTCCTCTGCACTGCCATCTCCTCCTCTGCACCCTCATGTCCTCCTCTGCACCACTCCACTCCTCTTCTGTACCTAACTCCTTTATCTTCTCCTCCTCTTATGTCCTCCTCTGCATCCTTTTCCCATACTCTTCTTCTGCTTCAACTTCCTCATCTCCTCTGACACCCTCGTCTCCTCCTCTGCACCCTAATGTCCTCCTCTGTACCGTCATGCCCTTCTCTCCACCTTCATCTCCTCTGCACCGTCATGTCCTCCTCTGAAGGTTTTTCCCGTACTCCTCCTCTCATCTTATCTAGGCCCTTCATCTCCTCTTTTGCACAGTCATCTCCTTCTCTGCACCCTCATGTTCACCTCTGCACCCTCATGCCCTCCTCTACACGAATCTGCGTTACTAATCCTCTCTTCTTCTGCACCCAGCACCCTTCTATCTTCATCTGCAAACTTCTGCCCTCCCCTTCTCTGCACATCCTCTTTACCTTTTCACCAACTTCTCCTCCTCTGCACCTCTATCTGCCTCTCCTTCTTCTCTTCACCCTCCTCTCCACTCTCAACTTCTCCTCTGCACCTTATGTTCTCTCCTCCTCTGCACCCCCCATCTTCTTCCCTTCTCTGTACCCCTCCTCTCGTCTTAGCCTCCTTCTCCTCCTCTGTGCCCAAATCTTCTGTCCTTCTCTCTGCTCTCCTCTCCTCATCTTCATCGTCATCCTCTCCTCTGCACCCTTATCGTCTTCTCTCCTCCCCCGCTCCTCTGCACCCTTATCTCCCCTCTCCCTCTCCTTCTCGTCCTTATCTGGTGAGTGTTGGAGATGCCATCGGGCCGCGTCTCCGTTTAAATAATGCAGAGGACCAATCTCTCGCTAATGAAGTGCAGCTGTCTCCCCTTTAATTGAATAAGGATGAACTGGAGGATGAGCTGCGATATCGATCAGAGAGGAGCCGA
>JACN01025276.1:0-14850 GCA_000787155.1 Scartelaos histophorus
TTTTATTTTTTTATTTTTTATTTTTATATCAAACCGCAACACGCAGTCTCACAATTCATGCGATGTGGCACCCATTTTGGGATTAGCATAACATTTACCGTGAGTCATCCAAGAAAAAGCTTATGTTTTTTGTTTTTTTTCTGTCTTCTAAGAATCGCAGCCGGTGGAGCCTCCTCTCTTAAACAGTATTCCTCTTTAGATAAAAGGCAAAACACATCACAGCTGGGAAGGCAGGAATCAAACCCGCAACCTACATAGCGACATTAGCATCTCTCTGTCTCCGACTCTGTGCCCCACGGCTAAAGCTAGTGCCTAATGTTTGTGTCGCGGTTTGATCAAAGGCCCGCTCGTCTCTCGGTTGTCGGGGAAACTATTATTTATTTATTATTATTTTTTCCATTCCTTTTTTTTTTTACTTTCATATTGACTGATTCCGTAACACTGCACCCTCTCCACAAGGTACAGGACAAACATTATTAAAAAGTAATGGATTTGACAGAAAGATGCTCCGACTGCGGTTGATGTCCGTAGGATTTATGGCTTTCTTTGGTCTGATTTTGATGTCTGGGATTGTCAAGGTTGACCCCATGTAAGGTGGGCGAAGTACACAAATATTATCACAAAAAATAATGGATATGTTTTGGGTTTTTCAGCGTTAAAGAGCCTGTATGCTTTTTTTTAACCTATGTATCTGAGCAAATTGTGTCTTGGCCCAATATTGTATAAGCAGCTCTTGAGGTCAAAATAAGGCTACGTTCAGATAATGCTTAATTTTGATTTTATTTTATTTTTTAAGACAATGGAATATAACATTTAATAAAATACAATAATAAACATACAAGTCAAATTTATTAAATAATAAACATACAAGTCAAATTTATTAAAACAATACCTACAACAAATAAATAAAACATGAAAAAAACAAAACTAATGTGGTAGTGCAGCATAATCACACTGCTAGGCCTATTTTTTGGGCCTATTTTAGCCCATTTATAATTTAATTTCCCTTGTTCTCTCTCCCTTTTATCCCCATATAGCTATCACCTTACTAAATATTTTCCCCATCATTTCCTTTCATCGTCTTTTAATTTTTTTACTAGATTCTAAGAGTATATATTTTTTTTCTCCCAAATCATTTCTAATTATGGGACTTGTGTGTGATCTCCAGTGTGAACTTTAAGCGCCCCAAAAGTGTCTTGCATATGCTTTAAGGAAGGACTGCAGAGTATTCAGGCCTCCCTCAGTAGGTCACAGTTAGTCCAAAATGTTGCCTCCAGACTTCTCACGGGTTCCAAAAAGAGAGACCATATTACACCCATCCTGGCCCAACTCCATTGGTTACCTGTTAAATATAGAACTGATATTAAAATGTTATGAATTGTTTTTAAAGCTTTGAATGGACTGGCCCCACAAATCGTTGTAGACCTCCTCCAAGTTTACATCCCTATGTGTGCTCTGAGGTCCGAGGGCCAGCTCCAGCTCATGGGGCCTAAAACAAGCCTTAAAACCAGATGGGAAGAAACTCTGGAACCCTCTGCCCCCCACATCCCAATAGCCCCACAGTGGAGTGTTTTAAGACCCACTTTTATTCTCTGGCTTTTAACACCGCATGAGTTGTGTGGTCCTCTTTGTCTTTTACTTATTTTTTATTTATTTTATTGCTCTTATTTATTTATTGCTGTTCTTTGTTTTTGCTCCTGTTTTACTTTACTGGTTTTATTGTTTTGAGACTAGTATGATTGAACCTGAGCGTTTATTTTATCATTGTTCTTTTATTGTTGTTCATAATGTGCATTTGCGCATCACTTTGGAAACTGTTTGAGAAATGTGCTATAGAAAAAGAGTGGATTGGATTGGAAGTAGCCTAAACATGGACACTGCATAGAGCATCTGGAGATTTTCTGGACATGGTGCGCCCAGATATACATCAGCCAATAGGAAACGAGGCTACCTCATTTTTATTGAAAGGAGAAAAGAAGGGGAAAAGGAGCGAAGCCAAACGAAGGTGATTCTAGGAGATTCATTCCAGCGATGGAGTCACTGAAGCAGACAAGGGTTAAAAGTCTAAAGACGAGTTTGTCTCTAAATTACTTCTGGACAGGAAACTTCTGCTTATCATTGGGCCACGTACTTACATACGTAACGGACTTTCTTTTGTGGTGAACTGGTCGTGAATTCTTGTCATTGCAGAAAACTTTGTGCAAACTGTGAGGAAGTTACAGCTCGAAAAAGCTGACAAGAACCGCTGCATTGGTTTAGTAAACAGCGTCTTGCGCCTGTGGAACCAAACGTAAACCACATAATCCCAGAGCACCGGAGAGTCAGTTACACTAGAAGTGTAGGGAGGTTTGATTGATAACCCAAAAGCCAATAGAAAACGAGGGAGCCTTGTTCTATTGGCGGATGTATATCTGACTCCACCACGATGGAATTTCATTCTTTTTGTTTTGGTCATCATAATTACAAGGCTGCTACATGTTTATAATGCTATCACTGACAGCTTGAGACAAAAAATCCTCCATACAACATTTAACTTCTCGAGTACTTTTTTAAGGCAATACAGCAACATTAAACATTAACTTAAAAAGAACCCAAGAAATTTAGAAAAAGAAGACACATGCAAGGACAGAGATGCAGGTAGAGGAGCCACAGGAGCAGCCTCAGGAGCTCAGGACTGGACACTACATCACACTGTACATCACATAGACTTAATGTGTTGTCAAAGTGTCTTTGCAGAAGTAAAGACTGACCCTGGGGCTCTGGTTCAAAATATGGCAGAACTGAACACAGAGAATCATGTAGGATTTAAAAAACAGCTGAAAGCCTGCAAAAAATCATGAATATTACTTTTATTAACTAGCCTATTCTTTTCTTAACTCCCTGAGAGCGTCTTTCTTGCATTATACAATAATATACTATGCAGTATCTATAACTTACAATTATATCATATGCATAATGCAGCCCATAAGATGAGTGTAATATAATATGTCTAATGTAATATTCCCCCGGCCAATACTGATTTTTTTCATTTCAGCCCCAATTGAGTTTGAGACCCCTGCTTTAAAACAAAATCACCATTCAAACTACTCTGACTTGCCTTATTAGAGTAAAGCATGTCCCCGCAGGGCTTCCGTACATATTCACTCCACAGGAGGGAAGGGGGGGGTGCTGTAGAGATAATTGTCAGTCGGACTTGGTTAAGATAATCCTGCAAATGTGAAAAGCCTGAAGCCTTCCTGTAACGCTGTTTTCTCATTAACACTTGTACTCTTCATTCTCTTTTTCCTCGGGGCTCGGCTGCAGCCATCACTGGAATTATGAAGACTATTAGACTGTGCTTTTAACTCCCCATCGCCTCGCAAAGGGCATTACTCTCTGGGCTAATTAAGTTTCAATGCTCCGTTGTTTGCAGACGTTTCTTTCCGGTGAATTCATTTTCCCTGACGTAGGTAATGTGGCTAAAGTAAGTTGTATAATAAACACGGCTAACTATATTGCTAATGCAACACAAGCGATGACTTATGCTCGTTTGGAGTTAGCTGTAGGCATGAGGAACCACTTTAAGAATCCACAGTTGTTATGTTTGTTTCTGAAGGCATAAAAAGTCATAAGAATCATTCAGGCTTAGAAACGAATCAATTATGGAGGAGTTATAAAATGTGTAGTTATTATTATTCAGTGTTATTAAGTCATTTACATAATTTGTACACAGAACACAATACTGCAGTTGTCAGTGCAACTCGGAGCATTTAGGGTCTTGCTCAAGAGCCAGAGATGGGACCAAGTTGTTGTTTTGCAAGTCTCAAGTAAGTCTCAAGTCTTTGCCCTCAAATCCGAGTCAAGTCCCAAGTCAAAGACAGAGAAGTCCAAGTCGAGTCTTGAGTCACTGGCCCATAAGTCCAAGTCCAGTCCAAGTCTTTCAAGTCTTAAAACCAAAAAAGTACTAAATATAGCTTAGATTTTTTGCTATTCATATGACTTTAAACTAAATTGTACTTAAATTGTCACAGTATATGAATAATTATATAAGAGTTTGTATTGACAAGAGTGTGAATTATTACGGTCAGAACAGAAAGAATAGATATAAGGGAGCTTAACAGTTTTTTCAAGTAGTCTGCATTGAAATCGAAGCATCGTATTCAATGTAGATTCATCTGTTTTACTGTAACGTACTGTATATTACCGTGGGAAGGACATGTTCCAGTTTGTTCCCGTAAAAAGCAATTCATGTATCAACTGTTCAGAGAAAAAACACATAGATTTTTTATGAGAAGCATCAAATCTTCCCAAGTCACTGACCTTCAAGTCCAAGTTGAGTCCAAAGGCTTTGTCTATTTTATCGAGTCAAGTCTTACACATTAGGCTCTCAACTCGTTTTTCTTCACCAAACCTGGTTCAAGATCGAGTAGAGCAGTTTGACCCCCAACCCGAAAGCCCAAAAGACATCTGGACATCTGAATTTGGCCCGTCTTAAATTCCACTGGGGACCCATGTCCAGACCTTGAGCTAGGCGTGGTCAGTAGTACCTTAGGACTACTTAGCTGGAGCATCTGGCGTATTGCGTGTATATTGTGTTGTGTATTGTGTTTACTGCGTGCATGTTGTGGGTTGATGGTAGAAAGTGGAGTGTGTACAGCATTGTGCTTTGAGAGCTTTGTCAAGTCTGTAAAATGCAAGACAAACTTAAGGCTTTAACACACTTCCTCAAAGACAACAGCACAGCCTTTTACAAACAGTTTACAACAGTATATACATGTCATAATGCCTGCAGTACTTGTGTATTTTGTACAAGCTCTTCACAAACAGCAATCTACACACTTGCCCCGTTTACATGAGACCTTTAAATCCGATTCAAAATCATTTAATTAAAAAATAAAAGTTAATTCCGCTTTAAAAAGACCATGTAAACACTTAATTTCTCATGAATATTCGTAATTAAACTTATTTGTAATTAAACTTTATTCCGCTTAAAAATAATTCTAGTTGTTCAGTTCATGTTTGTTGTGTCGCCCTTATAACGCGATGGCGCTCTGCAAAAAGGCACTCGGAGCAAACTCTGGTCTCGAGCTCAAACAATATTTCTAAAAAGTGGCTGTAAGAACCACAGATAATGAAAAGAGCGGAGGCAGAAAACAGCACAAGTGGTAAGAAAAAGCCAAACGCCGGTAGCAGCTGATTGTGTGTTTTCTTCTGTAGATGTAAATACATTCGTATCTCTGTCCAATCAGAACCTTCCCGAGGGATTAAAGCCAATGTAAACCTTAATTCAGAATTATTAATTCCATGTAAACCCGCAGGAGAATAATTTAAATCCGATCTATTTAATTTGAAATAATTAAATTTGGAATTAAAAACATCATGTAAACGTGGCCACTGATGTTCTCACTCTGTATTCATGCTCCTACATGGCCAATTTAGGAGATAAACACCAACCCTAACTCTATATATATTTTTTAGGTTGCTACTTTAAATCCTTATGATTATGTAATTTTAAAGGTCTAACTAAAAGGAATGGGAAAGAAAAGAAAAAAAAAGGAAATGCTTTTTTAAAATCATGCTAGTAGTAAAAAAGTAAAATACGATGAAATGAACTAATGATGGTGAAAATAATTAGTTTAAGTAAAGTGATTGTTTAACAGTAAGAAAAGAAAGAGAGAGAGAGAAAGGGAAGTTAAATTATAAATGGACCAAAATATAAATATAAGAGGGCCTAGCAGTGTCAATATGCTGCACTACCACATTCATTTTGTTTTATTTATTTATTATTATTCATTAAAATTGTGAGGGTGTCTGTTTTGGATGGCTTTTTTGTTTTCTTTATTTGTTGTAGGTATTGTTCTATGTTATGATTTTACTTGACAAGTTAAAATAAACTCTTTCTAGACTAGAATGAAGCAGCCTCCAAACTAGTACGTACATAAAAAATTTGTATTGCATAAAGGACTTGTACCAATTTCTTTATTTTCATCATGTATTTGAGCAAATCTTTTAGCACATTTGTTGATGTTGTGTTGCCTGCATCGATTTAAAAAGTATTTTCTGAAGTTAGACATTAATTAACACATTAATTCTGAACTGATGAACTTTGTGCTGTTAAACACGTCCCTCTCAGATAACATTGCAGTCACAGGCTCGCATTTGTATTTGTATTTTGTGTTTAATTGACCTCCTATTCTTCATTTGCATTTGTAACCGAATATTAAAAGACAAGATGACTCAAAAGAGAAAACTTGTACTTGTAAATTTTCTGTCCTTAGTTCCCTGCTGAGCCAAGGCTCAATAACCCACGCAGTTCATAAAAAAACACGACAAAAGATACAATAACAGCTTCCACATCTGCATATCTCACTCATACGCTCTAAAACACTCTCAAACTTGCAAACACACCTTTTTCCTTTGTTGAGAGTGAAACACTTACTGGGGCCATGAACACTTACATTAATCCCAGCTCTTAAAAATGTTGAACACTCGAAAAAACTTTTCTGCACTGCAAATTTCTCTGATCTGGCCAAGATTTTAAAACTTTTATAAGGTTCTTCATCTTGTTTTCAGATTTATTCTCTACTTACTAGTTCTGAATTGGTTGTCGTCTTAAAAAATGGTCACATATAATTCTCCCACGACTCAACAACTTAGAAAACCTTAAATTCAGGTAATAAATGTTTAAAAAGAAGCTGCAAAATTTCCAATAGTTTTCCCTGCAACATTTCACTTGTTTTTAGATTCAGTGATACAGATTTGCTTTAAACTCAAGTCTGTTTATCTAAAACTTAGTATCTATAAACTTATTTCCAGTCCATGAACACTCACCAGAGACGTATTCATTCTAGTCTAGAGGGAGTTTATTTTACGATAAGCTGTCAAGTAAAATGATCTTACTACATGGAAAGATAATTTTACAACTTTTAAGTCGTTTTCTGGTCGATATAAGTGTTTGCATCTTAAATTCTGGCCAAGCTTTTTTGCAATGTGCGGACTGTGTCACTATGGTAACTGCTGAACATTCTGCCATAGACAGTCATGCAGTACTCCCAGATCATTTCACTATTTTTAAGTCGTTTTCTGGTCGATATAAGTGTTTGCATCTTAAATTCTGGCCAAGCTTTTTTGCAATGTGCGGACTGTGTCACTATGGTAACTGCTGAACATTCTGCCATAGACAGTCATGCAGTACCCCCAGATAATTTCACTATTTTTAAGGTCATTTTCTGATAGATTGAAGAGTTTGTATCTTAAATTTTGGCCAAGCTTTTTTGCAATGTGTGGATTGTGTCACCATGGTAACTGCTGAACATTTTGCCATAGACATTCGTGCAGTATCCCCAGTGTGAAAGAATCAAGCTTGTGCCTTTCCCTGCTCACCTGTTGCCTCCTGTTGTGTCCGCAGGCCTCAGTCGTACTGGTTGAGCCACCTGCAGTCGCTGCTTTACTGCTCGGAGAACAACCAGCTGGGCACCTTCTCCGAGGAGCTCCGGACCTGCACGTGTAAGGCGGACCACCTGCCCTGTCAGCTGCCCGCCCCCTGCACCATCGGAGAGGGCGCTGCCTGTGCCTCGTGCGCCCCGGACAACCACACCCGCTGTGGGACGTGTAACCCGGGCTTCGTCCTCACGCCCGGAGGCTGCAGGCCCATGGTGGTGGACTCCACGGAGAACTACCTGGGCTTCGAGACCGACCTGCAAGACCTGGAGCTGGGATACCTGCTGCAGAGGGCTGACCGCAGACTGGAGGTAATCAAAGCTCATATGTTTCCTATTTCTACCAAACTGTTATTTCATCTTCAGAAAAATTCCAAGGTCGTGTTTAGTTTCATTTGTCCTTTATACAATTCGCTAAGTTTCCTCTCCGTTGTGGTAGACTATATGTCAGATTCAGACACTATTAACTTTATTAACCCAGCCACCGACAATTATTAGCAGTAAAATGTAAAAATCAGCCTGTGGAAATCCATGAAGATCCGTGCTTTTAAAGTCCAAACACATTCACCAAAAGTTTTCCAATCATTTCAAAGCTCCATTTAACTCTGAGCTCAGCAACTTTGATATTAGCTAGTTGCCCAATTCTGTTTCCAAAGATTTGGCAGCAGTGCAGTTCCCATCATACCTCTTTCTCTGTATAGTTCTTGATTCTGGGTAGAGTCCTCCTGAAGGTTTGAGCTGAGTAATTCCTTTTTTGGATTCCTTCTCTAAATAAATGTGCAAATCAGACAGAATACATCATGTGTTGTAGTTTACATTTTTACCCATGTTCTAATAGTGTTCCCTCATCAGCTCACTATAAGTTGTATTTTAATTGCGTCATGGATGTCTGAGTCATGGATGTCTGAGTATTGTCATGCTTCTGATGCTTAGGTCCTATTACCCCTCACTGCTCTGTTCTCAATGTTAGAAAATACATACTCTGCTTCAGACTGTACAGATGACTGTTTTTCCGGTGTCTGTATAGAACGTCAGTGGACCATGTTGTAGAGTAAATGGAAGTGGCCTGAGAGTTGAAGAGAAGAGGCACGACGCTGGAGTTTTAACACAGGAGAAGTTTATTGTCCATCAGTACAGGACCTTGTGTCCAGAGACATGAACCTCAAGACTTTGTATTGTCCATTCTCGTCTAGTGCAGTCCAGTCTGCCTTCTGTAATTGGGAGTATTATAGCTCTGATGATGTAGGCCAAGATAACAAGGACTGAGCTGGCAGTGAGTGCCCTCAGTATCAGATTTATCTTATTTCTTTTCAATTCTTATTTCTGTTTCTATCTGTTTAAGTCAGAACTGTACAGTAGTACAATGAACAGCATGTAAACTAATGAACATTAGCAGATTGAAGTAACTTTCAGAGATAGATCCCTTATGAGAATACAGTCAGGGAACAGACCCAAAAGTGCTTTTTTTCCCTTTTCTTCTCTTTTCTTTTCTATTGAAATAATTCAGTATAATCAAATACAAAAACTTAAAGCGATGCCAAATATTAGAAAAAGAGCCTGGGTTTCCCTGGAGAACTCAGAACGGCCATGAAGCAAGGCCGGTCCTCCTCCCAGAGGAGGGGAGAGGACAAACTCTCTAAAATACATATTGAACCATCACAAGGACTTACAAAAATAAACTTTAAAGTCCTGCTTTAATTCAAAATACCAGAATGTACAATGACTTTAAAGAAGGGGTATTATGCTAAATCTGCCCAGAGTGGTTTTAGATGCCACCCTGCATGTTGCAGTAATTTACAAAACTGTTGCAATTACAATACTGCAATTACTCACTGATTGTTTTGTGCTCTGAAGGGGGAGTGGCAGCACAGAGAGCAAAGGAAGGGGAGACATATAACTTTAACTTTATATCAGTGAAAGCTTTGTGTCTTTAGAGTCTTCTGTAAAAATGCAAGCGCATGCTAGCAGGCAGACTTCAGGCTCAGCGCACTCTCACTTTTAAGTCTTGGAGGTGAGAAACAGTGAAGCTGGAGTCGTGTTTCTAGGCAGGGTCCTGGAGGAGGTGACAAGGTCCAGGAGGACGCTCTCTGTCTGTGTCTGACGGCTACAAACAGCTCCTCCACTCAACCAATGTCAGGGCGAGGTGACAAGATCAACTGTAAGAGCAAGAGTAAGGCTGGAACACTATTAGCATGCTAGTTGTTGTTAGCATCACAGAGACAGAAAAACTCTGCTCTTGCCTCTGAATACACTGAACAATTCAGATGATAGGAATGTGGTAGGAAAGTGAGGATTCCGCTTTGACTGCTGTAAACAACTTAAAATGATCCAGTTGTATTTTTAAAAGTAATTTTAATATGAAATAATTGTGTAAGACTTTTCCAGGAGACAATTGTAGCTTGTTGCAAGACAAAAATGTAATATTTAGTAGTAATATCTTATATTACACAAAATGGACTCTTGTGAGCTTTAAGCCATGTCAGAATGTTGTTACCTCATTGTGTTTTCACTGGGATCACACATAATTAAAGTACACATAAAATGTAATAAATAAAGAAAGAAATAAAGAGAGAAGAAGAAATTATAGATTAAGGTGTTCAAATATTTCAAGTATTTCAGAAAGGAATATAGGGAAGTAAGGTTTATGAGTAGTGAATTTGCATTTGTGGATTTGGAAGGGGTAAAATGTGACAAAGTTAATTATATGTTTGACGAATTCTTTCTTAAAAAGTACAGAGTCCGGGCAGGTCCCAAAGAGATGAGAGGTGGTTTCATTTTTCATTTTACAGACTGTACAGTCTGTGTCCATTGTCCTTCTAAGATTACTTTTTATCAGGTAGCAGCGATGTAGGAAATTGCAGCAGGTTTCCTTTTGTTTATTGGCGATGCGATATTTGTGAGGTAGTGTCCATACATTTTTCCAAGGAATATTGTCAACAAAGTTTCTCCTGTGTTGAATCACATATGGTTTTATTTCATTGAAACAACATTCTTATTTTCCTGTTTTGATTGAATTGTGTTACAAAGCAAGTTTTGACAGTTGCAGTATTTACAACACACAGTGGGTCGGATAAAACTGTGTCGGTGCAGCCGCCCTTGAAAAGCATCAGGACCCCGCAAGGTACAGCGTAATATACTGCACTTCCTGTATTACCACATGAGATCACAAGGTGGAACGAGTGTTTTTCGTTTGAAAAAAGACCTCAAGAAACCCTAAATATGTAGGGTGTGTGTATGAACGAAACAAAACGGAACTCCAGGTATTTTCGTGATAAGGAATTTGGATATGGGTCCTTTAAGAGTCTTCTGTAAAAATGCAAGTGATCCAATCTGAATGAAAAGCAGCGCATGCTAGCAGGCAGACTTCAGGCTCAGCGCACTCTCACTTTTAAGTCTTGGAGGTGAGAAACAGTGAAGCTGGAGTCGTGTTTCTAGGCAGGGTCCTGGAGGAGGTGACAAGGTCCAGGAGGACGCTCTCTGTCTGTGTCTGACGGCTACAAACAGCTCCTCCACTCAGAACCGACGCGTCAGGGCGAGGTGGAGGTACCGGGTAGTGTTCTGGCCTCGGGCAGATCACAACGCTTTGACAAGTCTGACGGATGAACAAGCAAAGAGTGTCAGAGCTGATCACGGAACACAGCTACAAAAGGAATGTTGGGCTAGTTTATGAGAGGGAGAAGTTGGGGATTGTAACGAGATACCAACTGGGAGTTAGTTAGTCTGGATTTTTGAAATTGGCAGTGGCAATATTGACTATAAATTTTTCAGGTGAAATATTTGCTGTCTATCAAAATGTGCTGCCGTGGACTGAGGCGGACTGAGGGAGTGCGACGTCACCCAGATGGTAGCAGTTAGAGGAGCCGAGTTCTATGGTAGGAATCGGAATTTATTTACGGACGAGGCTAAATTCAACAATTACATGCTGCTATTTTGACATTGGCAGCTAATTGTTGGAGTATTGTAGTCATTTATGCGTTTATTTGATTGGGACAGTGCATGTTAATGAACATACATGACAAGCACAAATGTAAACACACCAGATTGTAGCCATACGGCTAATTTCCATCCATAGTGTGATGCCTATTGTACTTTCCGCTCAAATATCATAAGATACTTGGGTTGGTCCAAATACGGACTGATTCTTGCATGATTGTTTGGGTCAGTCACATTTGCGCATCGGCCATCAGATGCTCAGTTCAGGAAAAACGTGGAGGAGGAGGTGGAAAAAGAAGCACAAGATAAAACTCGGTCGCTGGATCGCTGCATAACATCTTGTAGGTTGCGTCATGAAATAAGATAATAAGCAGAGGAAAAGCTCAAACTTAGCGGTTTAAATTTGTTAGTCGCTTGTTCTGTAGGCTGTGTCGGAGTAGTGATGCTGGCAGATAGCAGGCGGACCTTCTGTACAGCAGTTTCAGCGAAAGGGTTCACAATTCATTTGGAGTCATTTGGAGCCGGATGTGCGTCCATGCTCACTTCTTATGGAAGCTATCGTTTATATACACGTCTATGAGGGCGCCTGTAAATAAGTTCACAGAAGGAACTATATGCACGATTTTGTTCTTAAATCCCATAAACATGACTTCATAGGAGCTAGACAAGATCAAATCAAAAATGTATACTTTGCAAGTGGGATGCTAACTGTAGGCATTGCTCTGTCTGAAGTTCTGTTCTGTTAATCTGAGTTTGAATTTAACACAGTGTGACCAAAAAAAAAAAAACCTAATTTATTTGGAATTACAAAAGGAGAGATATTAAACAAGTCTTTCACACATAAAATTACAGTCATAAGCTAGCTAAGTGTTAGCCAACAGTTTGTCAGTAAGCCACTCTCACCTTTTTGTTAAAAATTAAATGTCTAAACTGGATCGTGAACGCTCGCACTGATCACAGGCTTCAGAAGATATGAAAAGATGTTAGTTCATTTTGCTATTTGTCATGAGTTATGTATGCTAATTTGTTCTTACAAAAAAATGGACATGACGGCCAAGTTTGTTACTATAGGCTCTATTCATGCTTATGTCACAAACTAGGAAGACTTTTGGAAAGAAGCGATTATCATTTCCGGTGTAGTCACTGGGGTCACCTACCGACTGTGATATGGTTGTAGTTGTGGAACATAACAGAATGCCACAATCAAATTCAGATGAAGAAAACTGGCCCATTTTCTCATTTCCCCAAGATTTTCTCAAACATACTGCCTTGATCTTCCTGGTTTGTGATGTAGTGTGAATCAAGCCTATTTGGTTCTCAAGATGATTCTCCAAACAGAGAGCAGAATGAGCCTCTCATGAGTCTGTCATTTGAGTTGTTTCATCGCTGAAGGCCAGTGGGTTTAATTATAAAATGCCTCTCTGATCTGAATGGTCACTACTGCACTACAAAGGCAAAAGACCTTAACTCTCCAGAGGGTGAAACTGAGAAAAAATACTCAAAAGTTTCTGTTTTGTCCAGGCAAAATAATAATAGGTAAGGGTCCTGAAATTTAACTAGTTGCCATAATGAAGAAATATTTGTATGCAAAAGATCTTGAGCTCAAAATTGACCATTGACCCATATTTGGCGGTTACTGTACTCTGCCTTTGTATCATGTGCCAAAAATAAGTCCTGCAAAGGCAAAAGGGTCAATTCTGAGCTCAATATTTCTCATGATATTTATTCCCATGATTAAAAAGGGGTCTCAAATGGATGTTTGGACCAATATTGAGATGGAGAGCTTTTAATTTAGTATTTTCCTCAGAATAATCAGGTCATGTTTTTGCAGTCCATCCAAAATGTGCTAAAATGTGACTGTAAACAGCTTGGTTAATGCTCAATTACCACACAAACATGAACGAACTCGACTGAACACCAAAGTGCAAAAATGTCACCCTTTTACACCCCCCAAGCGCTTCCTCTCTTTTCACAAATTTGCTTTTGTTTTGTGTTTTGTTTTTATCAGATCTTTTTGCAGCTTCTTGCTTCAGTTATTTAGACAATGAACCTCATGTTCTAATTTTGCATATTTTCAAAAAACACTATTCAGATATGTTTTCTATTGCCCTAAATTGGAACACAGGGTCAAAAGGTGGACGATTTCAAACGATGAGTCAAAAACATGTCCTTTCTGAAGCCGTGATACTGCACCATGACAGAGAAAGTGTCTTGGATAGTGTCAGACTGCTGGCTAACCATTATTCCCATAATACAAAATATTTTATTGGACGTGTGTTTCGTTTAGATGTTTTTGGGGCTTAGCAACGTGAAAATCTGAAACCACAATCCAGAGTGAAAAACTTGAATCCGTTCCAATGTAGTTTTTCCGTCTACACTGCCCAAGACAAACTGATCAGATCTGCTCACTTTGTGTACATGTTTACGTTACATACATATAATACAACAGTGTATCACAGCGCCTCCTAGCTGCCTGGCATGCACCCAATCGAATTCCACACACTGGCCACATTTACATGATGTTTTTAATTCCGATTTTAATTATTCAGAATTAAATCAATCAAATTTAAATTATTCTTCTTCGAGTTTACATGGAAATAATAATTCTGAATCAAGGTTTACATGCAAAACATGTTAAATCAGCTTTATTTAACAAGTGGGGCTCGGGAAGGGTTCTGATTGGACAGGGACACAAACCTATATACATCTACAGAAGAAAACGTTTTGCTTCTTCTTTCCTCTTTTGCTGTTTTCTGCCTCTGCTCTTTTCTGATGTGTAGTTCTCCCACCGCACTTATTAGAAAAATTGTTTTGGTTCAAGACCAAAGTTTGCTCCAGGCGCCTTTTTTCAGAGTGTCATCATGTCAGAAAGATGACACAATGGCATGATGTGAATGATCGCTGAATAAAATAATAAATAATAATTAAATCTGCTTTAACATCGGAATAAACCACCCACTTAAATCACAATAAAGTTTAATTATGAATAAGTTTAATTACGAATTCATTAGGAATTAAGTGCTTACATTGACTTTTTAAAGCGGAATAAAATTTTATTTCGACTTAATCTGATTTAAAGCTCTCTTGTAAACAGGGCAACCGTATGCATGCAGATTCATCTAAATGTGTAATAAAAAATGTCATCATATAAATGTAGCCTTAGTAACGATGTCTGTGATTGGGTGAAAAAGGTGAGCCAGTAACTGACAGGAGAAAATGCTCTGTGCAGTTATAGATTCTGTAGTAGTAGGCTTTTTTTTGTTTGTTTAGCATATTTTTCCGTACAGCGCGTGATGTAAAGAGCATTGACAAGAATAAATTAAAATCAGCTACAGGGTCTTTTAAATGCTTTATAGGCGAAGTACAAAGGCAACCAGGAAGTCATCAATACATAATGCACTCTCTCCTCTCTGTCTCAATGCCATTTCAGCTACAACCCTCATCAAAGGACCTGTACCCAATGTATTTCTACTAGTTGTGGGCCGTTATCGGCGTTAAC
>KN506393.1:4756-15449 GCA_000787155.1 Scartelaos histophorus
AAGAGGTGCCAAGAAAGTGACGGGACAAAAGAGTGGAAGCAATGTGGCGTGGTGAGTTATGGAAGATGATGACGGACGGAGGGAAGGGGCTGGGGCCGTTAAGGAAGTAAAAAGATCTTAACGGTATTGATTTCTACTGCTCGATACGCTATAGATTACGGGTCAACATTCCGCGAGCCTTATTAGAAGATTTTCTAATGTGACGAGAAGGAGGAAGAACCGAAAGTGGCTGTTGGAATGGAAAAAAAGTAAATCCAAGAATAAATCCTGCGTTGGTAGGTCCTACAGAGAGCTCCTGCGGTTGTCGCCAGGCAATCCCAGCATGCACCTCCAAACCCCCATACGGGCAGTGATTGCGCTGAGAATTCCCATAGGAGCTAACAGCGTTGGCGGTAATGAACAAACTTTATGGGAGTTGGAGAGTTTGTGGATCATTATGCACCAGGATGTACACATTACCAAACATAGAAGAAAGAAGAAGAAAACCTGCGCCTTTTACAGGGTTTTAAAAGCTCCGGATTGACAGAAGAAGTCGATTTCTGCAGCTAAATGCCCAAGCAGCTATTCAAGCGATACATTAATTAAGCCGTGAATGTATTTGCACGTCATTTTTTTTCTGAATTTGGTTTTTAATGAAGTATATTTTCCAGAAGCATCTCCAGAAAGCTTTTTTGATGATGTAAGAAGGTGAAAAACAAGCCAAATGTCCAGATATTGCAGAGATAAGGTGAAATCTACGCGATTAAATAACATCCGTGCCAGGTTAGGGTCACTCATGTTTAATCTGATTCGTTTTAAGATAAATCCTTGTCTACAGTTTCCAATTTCCAAAGCGGACATGGGGTGCCATTCATTACCGCAAACTCACCACTGTCAGATTTAGTCACGTCGCTGAATATACTTTTATGTTTGTCTTTTATTCTTGTTCTGTAAGATCATATGCTTCAAATAAGTCAGATAAGTCTTACTTTCGCTTTTGTCAGGATTGATAGATGGACAAGATCCAACTCAAATAAATCACGTTTTTCGTTCATCAGTTTCTAAGCGGGAATTTGCGTAACCATTGTTAAGATTTACTGCTTCACTAAAGGTGCACTTGGGAGTCCCATCGCTGGCTCGTCTCCATGTGGATGTTATTACCTTGCTTGGAATGTTCCACAGTATGGCATGAATCTACATATACGGGTGTTTTTACTGCTTGCTCGCCTCTCCCTGTATCTGACCTGTTACTTGACCTGCTTTCCATAGGTTTACATCCAAAGGTGAAGCATTCTCAGCGAAGACACATCATCTCCTGGGAAACAAACAGATGCCGGACACCTTTAATGTTACAGAAAAGCATGAATTGTCAGCTTTTAGTGTAAAATAACTATGCATCTTAATCACGACCGTATAAAAAGGAGTGAGATGCATTACAACAGTACACCCCCTACAGTTAAATTCCAGAGGGATCTCCGGCCAATCAAACTCCCGAGGGAACAAGTTATGCAGGAGAGGAAAAGGCCAAAGTCTGATCCTGTAAATGACAAAAATCACTGTCGCGAAAATGAATGCACGCCCCAGCGCTAAGTTATTGTACCGTGAAGTCCATAAATCTATCAAAAAGGTCAACGCGACTCACGATGACATTAATCGCACTCCGATCTCGAGGAAGGAACACGGAATAAGGCAAAAATAGAGGAAAACTGCTTCAGAAATTGCACAGATTTCTACAATAGGCCAGGGAGAGGTGTCTTTCCAGAACATGGGATAAATCGAGGTGTTATTTTCTCATTTTCCGTACAGAGAGGTGATTACGTTCTATGGCTGTGTCTGTGTAGAGCTTGTTAAGAGACAGTCCTCAACATGGCTCATGGTTGGATCACAGAATATTGCAAATTTTCATAAATGAAACCAGCACTGTCGTTTCACTTGTAAATGAAGATAAAATTGTTATATGGAAAGCAGGTGGAAATCAAATGCACAAATTACAATGTCAAATTTTGGTGAAGAAAGTTGTTTTGGAATAAATCAAACGGTAGACGGGGACAGGGTGACCGGTTCTTATAAATGTCTCCTATCAGGGAAGTTATTCATAATTTATAAATTTCAGAGATGACCCAAGGCTCTCACTGCTTATTGGCTGAAAAGATTAGACAATGCTGCAAGAACTAAAATGACCTTATATAGCGACCTTATACAGCCCATATGTCAGAGTCAAGGCCCGCGGGCCAGATCCGGCCCCTGAGAGGAGTTTCTATGGCCCCCGGGATGATATTGATTTATTATTAGAACTGGTCCGCAGGCCGAAGATGTTTTACATGCACCAATACTACATTTCCCACAATGCAACGGTGCCACACCGAGCGGGAGGCGGCTTCATTTCATTATTCATCAGCGCTCATTAGCATTAGATTTTTGTACTTTATTTTATTGTACAAGTGGTCCCTGTTTATCGAGGGAGTTAGGTTACAAAAATAACCTGCGATAGGCAGATAGTAGTGATCTAGAGGGGTGAGTTGTGCCTCCGGTCGCCGAGTTTGACTGTGGTCGAATGGAAGGAAAAAGTCTAGGGCCGTTTTATGGTCCCAGTCCGTCCCTGCTGTAAATATACAGCTCTTCAGAGCCGCTTCTAGTAGTCGAACATTTATGTAAATTTGGCTGAACGCATTCTGGACAATACTGATTCTACTATACTGAATCAGTCAGGATGCAGAAAACAATGCGCAGGTTCTCCCTGAGCCAATCAAGAGGCAGAACACAATGCACGTTCAGCACGATATAGCGAGGGACAACTGTATTTCAATCCACTTATGTTTTAAAAATATTTCAGTTGAGTGACTGATAGAAAATTGCTGATATTATTTATTTCTCTGAAGTAAATTTAGCTACTTTTGCCATTTCCCTGAGAAAATATACTGATGGTGCCTTGAATAATACCACTTCATTCATTTAATGTGCAGGTTCTGGGGATTTTTATATAAAGGAAGTTTGTCTTTTGTGAAAATGAAAAATTACTGATAGAGCCATAAGAAAATATTGCTTTATTTTTCCGATCTGATCATATAGTAATATATTTGTTAGGCTTTCCGTAGGTTCAGTTAGGTTCACGGCCTATGTTATATAGCATAGGCCGTATGTATACTTTTTTATACAGTCTATGTTCACTAGACTATGTGCGGCCATTTAAATTTTTTTCAATGAACATTCGATCAGTCCGGCCCTCGGCTTGTAGTTAATTTTTTCATTTGGGCCTGTCCATTTGTCTTTGAAGCCCCTGTTCTACAGCGACGTTTTTGTATTAGTGCAAAGCAACAAATTCAACTCTTTGTGTGGAGTTTGCATGTTCTCCTATTATTATTATTTTTATTATTAGGACAAGTTAAAGATGTGTTATGCAACTTTATTCTTTTTAATAAATCTAATTACAGGTCAGATCTGTGGAGAGGCGATCCCACACAGAGTAAGAATGTTTTTCGAGTCTTTAACAACAAAATAAAAAATGTATAATCGAGAAGAAACTTTCAAAAATATCTCCACAGTATCTGTACGCACCTGTAAATGTCTTGCCTCTCCACAGATCTGACCTCAGCCTCAGCATTGCCTGCTTCTTTCAATGGAGATAGACGAGTTAAATGCCATACTGGAACTTTCTGGGCAAAGCAAAAACATCACCATGGAGACGAGCAGATGGAGGATCCCCACACAGAAATGTTAGGGCTATAAATAAGGCTCTTGTCAATATCTCTCCACAGATCTGACTTGGAATTTGGGATCGGGCTTGTTTCCATGGGGATAAGTTCAATACAATTATGTGGGTAGATAAGTTTAATGCCACACTGCGTAACTTTTTACTTTTTAAGAAGTAATATCAGGTGTAAATTTGTAAATTTCAGCTTGATTTCTAGATTCTATCATACCGCGTAAAGACATGGTACTAAAGCATAATTAACTTCTCTTGTTTGGACAATTATTCTTCCAAATTCAAATTAAAATTTCATGTGTCCAAATGTGTAATGTTGGATGAGTGCTCAGTGCTGCCTTGTGTGTTTGACAGAGAAATAGAAACTCATGCATCAAAAAGCTATTATCCATCTTGTGTTCCATTTGGCTCCGAGCGACTCCACATCCCAGCATGCATTAGCCATAATTACACACTGGCCTGCATTCGTCTTCCTCTGGCTGCCATTTGTAAATGTTACTACTTCAAAATTATGTCTTTTTATGTTCTTCTAAATATTTGATCACGTTGCAGTAGCGATCGTTGGCGCGACAGCCGGGGAGCGCATCATCGGATCACAGCGATGCATTCAAATAAACCCGACAGCCTTGACCTTTTGAAAACTATTTGTCTTTATTTGTTTCTACACAAAAGCGAAGAGAACGTAACTAGTATGCTACCTCCTCTTCGGTAGGCTGGATAAAGAAGATAAATAATTTAGCATGGTGGGGTAGTAAGTGAGATGTCTGTATGCAGGGGGGATCTGGCTGGAGATGCGCTTTCTAAGTGAGATGGATGAGAACGGGGATAAAGCTGCCGAGGGGCTGCGGAGAATTAGACACATTACAATGCCACTTTCGCCATGGCGATCAAACCCGATGCTTCAGATTAATGGAGTAAGTTTAAAGACCGGGCCAAGTCCATATTCGCCTGTGACCTAATTATAATCGGTCACGAGTACGATACCATCTGCAGTAGAGGTCGGCATGGAGCGCCAAAAAACTGCGTGGAAATCTGCCATGTTTGAGCCAGTAGCAAAACATTCAGGTATATATTAAGAAATACACAAAGGAACAGTGGAACAACTCAGTAAACTGTGAGGTCACTACTGTATCGCAAGTGTTAGAAGGTGCAAGGTGCAGGTTTGAGTATCTCGGGATCTTGTTCTCGACGGAGCGTGAGATTTACAGGCGGCGTCGGCGGTGATGCGGTCGCTGTATCGGACCGTTGTGGCGAAGAGGGAGCTGAGCCGAAAAGCAAAGGTCTCGATTTACCGGTCGATCTGCGTTCCTGACCGAAAGGACAAAGTTGCGGGTATGGAGGAGCTGGAGGAAGTGTCCGGTGTGAAGAAAGTCTGGGAGTCAGCTCTACCTTACATTTATTCAATTACAGATAGTTTTATAGCTCAAAAAGTACCTAGAATAATAATGATAATACACAAATTTTACCTGTAACTTGGTCTGGGTTGATCTCCATGAAGATAGAAAGGTTTAATACCGAACTGAGAAACTTTCCAGACAAATCTATAACATCTGCAGACAAGAGCATTTGATGGACCGGACAATGCACATTTAATGCTAGGATTTCACAACCTAAAATGTCCATTGGTTTAACATTATAGGCCAACTTCACCACCAAAATAAACACCTCTGTCCCATTCATTTCAATGAGACAGCAAAATAAAAACAATTTCTCACTTTTAGACTGTTATACGTACTTGTTATATTTGCCATTTAGTATTTAGAAACAATATCTACATTTTACAATTGTTCACAAATGACTTAGTTCGCTCTTTTTAATAGTACACTGCTATATCTGTGGTCTGATGCTAAATGCTGGTGTAACAGGGTCCACAGGGAGCTTTAATATCAAAGCAAATCAGTCAGTGTGTGGGTCCTGTCAGCTTCTCTGGAGGTCACCAAAGAACGAGTCCAGGACACCGGGTGCAATTTCACATATGGTTCCTTTCTTATTCCCAGTCAGATATAGATATTGGTCTCTAACACGTCTCAAACACGTCTCTGTGCTGCAAAAAGCATGAGGCCCTTTTTATATGATCTCTTCTGGCACAGATATCATCGCGTGACTTGTTTTTAACCTTTTCTATTATTTCAGGTGTTATATAGTCTTGCGCTATCAAGGGTACATTCACTCTAAACACATAAATATGACAACGAACGGTACATCAAGGAGCTTCCTTCGTTCCAACCACACTCCTTTAACATTCCTTGTGCATTGACACACAGATGACCCCCGACTCCAGCGCCTCCTGTTCATAAAGTTTAAGCACAGCACCAGAAATACATCTTCTCCCAATGTCCAGTGCATCGTGTATTAAACATGCTGCTTAACTTTTTAACATTACACAGAGATTACATAGAGAAAATAAGAAAGTAAAATAACTCCCACGAGGCAACTTTTATTGACACATTGAACAAAAATACACTTAAGGTTGATTAGTATATTGAAGAAACGCTGCTGCAGGGGGGAGGCTCCACCTAAAGTTGAGGTAAAAGAGACATGCCAAGAGTGAAAAACACAAACAAGATTAACACAAAGAAAACAGCTAAAAAACCCAATTACAAGTGCCACAACCACCAATAACTATAAATAAGGTCACCCTGTAAAATGAGTCCCCTCCACACCCATCTCCCTACAGGCCACACCCACTGCAGAGCTCCCACAGATTAACAAATCAAACTCTAAATAAAAACGGCAACCAGCACTGAACCTACAAGCACAGTGCAGTTAGTATCATTGTATACATCTGAATTGAACAATCAGATAAATATTAAAAGCATACCTCCCTGAGACCTGTAAGATTGTAGATGCAATTTGGCCTCTTACTAACCCAGGAAAGCTGTAGCAACAAAGAAACTTAAAGTTCTTCACATTTTTTTAATGGGTCACACCATTGGCACATCTGACAGCATCTCCCCATGACAGACAACAGGCAACAACTCCAGTGAAACACAAAACCCCCTTATATATCCTGGCCTAAACCAATAAGCCCCACACAAAAGTAAAATTGCATATAGACAAATAGCTACATCCACTATTGCACTATTTACAGTTATTTACATGTCCTACAGTGATATTGCACATTGTTAATTTAACATTAGCAGCTTTTTAAATATTATTTCATAGATGGATAATTAGTTGAAAACATTCCCCAAGTTCAACCTCCCCTCCCTAAGCAGCACTTGGCAGAGACCAGATCAGGGCGATGGAATGCACCTGACCTGCACTGATAAGGCCCGCCTCCAAATCAGTGCCTCCACCAATCACCTCAAAGGAAAGGAAAAGAGGAGTGAAACAGGGAAAATTAACATGGCAACTGACTGACAGGACTAAGGATGTAAATCATGGAGGTTCAAAAGATTATTATTATTATTACTGGCACCATCACCATCACTATATAATAGCAGAAATAATAATAATAATAACAACACTAATAATAATAAGAATTATTTGAAGTTGAAACATGAAGGTATACACCTGATAGGTGAGGGCGTGGTCTACTCACAAGACCCTTTAAAATTATATTTACAGAAACAAGTTAGTCTTTCAACAGCAAGATCTATCAAATATACCCCAGAAATGACCATGTGTTAAAGTAAACCTTTGACCTTTGACCTTTAACTACCTTGCCACATTAGATTTAAGAAACAATAATTCAAATAAACACAGTTCTTAACATTTATTGTATTGTCTGAGCAAGTCTTTACATCAACAATTTACACTAAACTCTGATAGATTACAATTAAAACTAAAAAATTGCAGTAAACAGGAATAGGTTATGGAAAATACTACTAGTTGAACTTTGTTATTTGTGTCTAAAATATCCAGACCCTGTGAAATAGCGGTACATCCAGAATCTCCGAGTACCGATGCAGGAACACTATAATTCTTTATAACCACTTGCTGCTTCTAGCCTAAATGATCACCTCTGGAGCCTTATAAAAGCACTTACAATCACTACGAATGGAGGTAGAGGGAATAAAAAATCTCAGAAAGTACAAAGATAAAAAGTACAGATACAGAATGATAACCTATAGAAAATAAGGGTGGTCAAAAATATTAGGTAAATTGCTCTGAGCAGATGGAACAAGTACATTTTCTACACATTTTAGTCTATTGCGTTACCTTCCTACACGGCTCTGTGCTAATCCAGGATGCTCCTCCGTGTTTTTAAAGCTCATACACCTTCTCTAAAAGTTGGGACTCATCTTCTCAGTTGGGATTCATCTTCTCATTTTTGTTTGTTTGTTTGTAATAAATATATATTTTACATACAAAAGGCATCAAATATAAGAAGTAACATGAATGAAATTATGTAGCAAAGAGAAAAAAAAGTTAAATATATCCTCAAATTAATTTATATAAAATGTAGACAGTACTAAACTATCCATACTTACATTTTCTTTCACTTATCCTGGGCCGGGTCGTAGGGGGAGCAGTCTAAGCAGGGACTTCCAGACTTCCTTCACCCTGGACACTTCCTCCAGCTCCTCTTAAGGGGGGGATTCGTAGTCTGTTCTTTGCTATTCACATGTTGTCCCTTGTCCAAAAAAAAAATAAAATAAAAAAAAAAAACATTGAATGAGTGAAGGTTTGTTCAAACTTTTGACTGATGCAGTTTAAACCTTCATGATTAGTCGAACGTTTGGAAAGTTAGTTCCTTGTTCTTGTATTTCTTCTTCTTGTTTTTTTTTTCTTATTCTTGTTCTTCTTCTTCTTTCTGTTCTTCCTTCTCTTCCCTCCTCCTCCTCGTTCTTCCTTCTTCTTCTTCTTCCTTCTCCTAGGGAAGCGAAGGAGGGAGGAGAAGGAAGAACAAGAAGATAGAGAACCTCCATCTTTTTGGACACATCCATTCATTCAATGTTTTGTTTCCTTCTTCTTCTTCTTCTTTCTCTTCTCCTTGTTCTCTCTTCCCCTCCCTCCTCCTCATCATTCTTCATTCTTCTTCTTCTTCTTCCTTCTCCTAGGGAAGCGAAGGAGGGAGGAGAAAGAAGAGCAAGAAGATAGAGGACCTCCATCTTCTTCGACACATCCATTTCTTCTTCTTCTTTCTCTTCTCCTTCTTGTTCTTTCTTCTCCTCATTCCTCCTCGTCATTCTTCCTTCTCCTTCTTGTTCTTAGAGGGCCACCTTCTCGTTCTTTCTTGTCCTTCCTCCTCCTTCCTTATCGTTCTTGTTCTTCTCCTCCTCCTTCTTCTTCTTTCTCTTCTCCTCCTTGTTCTTTCTTCCCCTCCCTCCTCCTTGTCATTCTTCCTTCTTCTTGTTCTTCCTTCTCCTCATTCCTCCTCCTCATTCTTCTTTCTTCTTGTTCTTCCTTCTTCTCATTCCTCCTCATTCTTCCTTCTTCTTGTTCTTCCTTCTCCTCATTCCTCCTCCTCATTCTTCCTTCTTCTTGTTCTTCCTTCTCCTCATTCCTCCTCATCATTCTTCATTCTTCTTGTTCTTCCTTCTTCTCATTCCTCCTCATTCTTCCTTCTTCTTGTTCTTCCTTCTCCTCATTCCTCCTCCTCATTCTTCCTTCTTCTTGTTCTTCCTTCTCCTCATTCCTCCTCATCATTCTTCATTCTTCTTGTTCTTCCTTCTTCTCATTCCTCCTCATTCTTCCTTCTTCTTGTTCTTCCTTCTCCTCATTCCTCCTCCTCATTCTTCCTTCTTCTTGTTCTTCCTTCTCCTCATTCCTCCTCGTCATTCTTAATTGTCCTTCTTGTTCTTAGAGGGCCACCTTCTTGTTCTTCCTTGTCCTTCCTCCTCCTCCCTAATCGTTCTTGTTCTTCTCCTCCTCCTTCATCTTCTTGTTCTTCTCCATCTTCTTTCATATATTTGATATCTTCTGCATGTATATGAAATGTAGACAGTAGCAAACAGCGAAAAAAAATATTTCAGGAGGAGTGTGAGTCCAAATTTTGTGTTTTGTGTGTATATTCAGAGGAATCTATTGTTTTCTGTAATTATTGCGTTGCCAACACCTCCATCCTGTCTGGGCCTAATCACCAAAGTGTTTCCCTTCAGTTATTGTGAACTCATTTGTCTGTCTGGTTCCTTCTGGCTGAAATGTCACTACGTCTATTGAGAAGAACTTCTATTCAACTCCCCAAATAAAGTCTTACTCCGTCACCCTCCCGCTTCGTATTTTAACCCCAGACGCTGCGAATCTAAAGTGGATAATCGACGCGAGGAGACAAAGTCGAGCTCGCCATGGTAACTGAGCATCGCCACGTCTCGGCTCGGTCCCAGACTCATTTGATTCCCGATAAATGTTTGACAAGGTTTGAGTGGAGGAGTCCAGGCGAAGGCCCCATTGCATTTTAAAAACATCTTCTGACCTTTCGGATCGCGGCGTAATTGCTAATGCCAGACGAGGAGAGAATGGGAGCTCGCTATGAACTAACTGAGAGGGGACGTGCTGGCATTTAAGGAAGGAGGCCGCCGACTAAACATACTTCCACCTGCGTAATGATGAGCTTCTAAAAAGACCCGGTTTTAGAGCTTTGAAATAATAATACGTTTTAAGGATTATGTTCTTATAAAGTTCTCAGAGAAGATAACCGAGAGAGAAAAGATGATAGATTTTACTGTAGCGTTTATATCTTTATGGATGATACTGTGCTGAGGGTTTCCTACATCTATGTGCGTGGTGGAATGTTCAGCGGTTACCGTGGTGACACAATGCACACGTTAGCGAGCGGAGTCGAAACTCAAGAAAAATACAAAATGGATTTAAGAAGAATATTTTCAGGAGCCTGTGACCAGTTTGAGCGTTCACTGACCTCTTTAGATGTTTGATTAAAAAAAAAAAATAAAAAAAAATGGAAAAACGGACTAGATTGTGACTCATTAGGACAACTTTTGTTTTACCGTATTATTTTGTTAGATTTTTTTATTTTTTTTTTGTAGTATTGTCCCCAGTTTTATTTTTGCAAATTATTCTTATTTTTGAATGTTTAAAGGTTTGTTCTTTCTGCTCTTCACCAGA